>JAMQGT020011163.1:0-11916 GCA_024447675.2 Pterophyllum scalare
TTGCTTGTTCCTTGGTCACCATTCCCTTCAAGATAAAGGAACAGAGATTGTTCACAGGTTGTGGTGCATTGTGGAAGTTATAACACTGCACAACACAAATCTTCAGACTAACAAGAGAGACATGTCACTTATATAGATAGAAAATTGTCTTGGAGCATTTATGATGTTTCTGTTGGGACTTGTCCTTTGGCACTCATGCGGAAGTGATTAGTCGGCTTAAGCTTGATTCCGTTTCTCATCCATGTGCCCGGTACATTGGGATGGGACACCTCCACCTCAAAAGAAGCCGTTTCCCTCTCCGTGGTCTTAATGTCGGTCAGTCCCCTCTTGATTTTGATTTTCGAGCTACGGAGGCAGCAAAGCGGGAAAAGGTATGTTTGAGACTTGGATCCCAACACAGGCATTTTCACTCCAGTTTAACACTGAGCAGATATGATGCCCTTTTTCCTCTTGGAGAGCAGGCCTGGAGTCTTTTTGTGCACAGCGGCTAAACAATACAAGCTGGCACATACACGAGCCATTTGAGCACTGGGCTTTACGCAAAAGCCCAGTGCACTTTGGAACAGCCAACATTTTTCACTTATTCTAGCACAGACGCACATTCCCTGTGGAAAAAAAAAGGAGTGTTTATTTTGGAGACCTGATGACAACAACCTCAGTTTTGAAGGCCAGGGTGTAAATTTAGATGCAATAGGAGGAGATCCAAATTCATAGGAGGTGCCAACAGCAGCCTGAAGTACCGGCTTTCCCCTTCCCACCCACACTAGTGTTGAAAGAACAGCCTTTAATTCACCCACTGGCCTGTGGATCATAGGACTACGAAATACAAGAAGCATCTGCAAAGAAAAACAAGCATAAGTACATCTTAATCACCACAACGTGCCTGTTTTACAGTATGTCAGGCTCAATGCTTTCGAGAAAGTTTAATAGTGCTCGTTCTTATGGGTTTTCTGTTTTGTTTACAAAATGAGGTCATAGACTATGAGCAGCAGCATATTTTAATCACCAAGCATTTAGCCCTTTAAATAGAATTTGTTGACTCCCACCCATGTGTAATTATCAGGCCTTTGTTAATCCTGCAACCCAACAGAAAACCCTGAACTGAAAGTCAGCTTGGGCTGTAAGGATATCACCTGTTGGTTGCCATCATATTTCAGCACGAGTGCCAACCTGGTCCCCGGTCACTCAAATTACTCTTACTCAGTTAATTGAAATTTGCCTTCACATGAAGCAGTGATGGAGGCCGCGCGTGAGCTGGGGTTGTCGGCAACAGCGATAAACAAACAACAACAGGGCATAGTGAGAACACGTGGGCACTTACGTTCCACTGTGAGCTGGGCTCGTGTGCGGTCGTGGAGGGTTTCACAGCTGTAGGTGCCCCGGTCAGACACGGACAGTTTGTGGAGGGTGAGACTGTGTTTGCGGCCCTTGTGTTTCAGGGTATACTTGGCCCCAGGGTGGATTAGCACCCCTTGCCTCATCCATCGCACCTCTCCCGAATCCACACTCACCTCGACTTCTAGAGTTGCTTCGCTGTATTCTTCAGCTACAACTGGTGTCATTTTCTTGGTGAACAGCACCTGTTGCTCTTAAAGTGAATGATAGAAATCACTATATAGCCACATGTCAACAGTTTATTCACTTTTATTTAATTACAGGATGTTTAAGTTATGTATATGGTCTTTTGTTAAGTCTACTGTGAATGCACATCCAGACAGAGGGAAATATGTAGAGCAGCAAAATTGCATGGCAAGGTTAAGCATAGAGAATGAGCAAATAGCTCTATGGGGCCTTATCCTCTGCAGTGTAACAGACGCCAAAACCACTGAGCCACTTGTCTCTGTCAGTAACCAGAGGAATGCTGATATGAGAACCTGTCAAGTGCAAGCTGTCAAAGGCACCTTTTCAATGGTTTAAACTTATTTAAACTTGTGCATTTGTTGCTAAAGGTAAACTGGAATTCAAAGTCTTTATATCATCGCCCACTCCACTGAAGCTACTGAATGTAGCTTCATAGCCGCCAGAGAACAATAAGGTTACTGATCGCAAAAGCTGGTTAAATATTTTAGCCTCTGTGGATCATTCAGACAAATTTGCATAGTAAAGTGTTAATTGAAGGGGCCACAACTCACCTTGAACCTGGAGTTCTGCCTCTGAAATCAACCCCTCTGCATCAGCTGTCACTCTGCCGCTATCTGAAACCACGCAGTTGTTGATGCAGAGCATGTGGCATAGTCCATTGCTGGAAACGACAGTCCGCTCACTCAAGGGTACTATCTTCCCATTCAAACGCCACACCACTTTGGTGTCCTCTGGTGAAACTACACACTTAAAAATGGCGTCTTCTGCTTCACAGACGGTGACATTACGAAGGTCCGCTATGAACTCAATAATACGGGGGGCTGAAAATCATCCATATGAATTAGATTCACTGTGCTAAAAGTATTACAATTGCACATTGGCCAGTCGATTGTGAGTGTGAAACTCCCAAAGATTTAAATAGACTTACTTTCTACAGTGACAGTGGCTGAGGTCCTGTCATCTGTGGATTCACAGATATATTCTCCGGCATCTTCTTCCATTAGTTGGTGGATGGTACAGCTACGCTCTCTGCCTTGAGCCCGGATCGTGTGCCGACGGCTAGGAGAGATCTCATGGCCATTCTTTAGCCACTGAACATCTCCTTTTGGCTTGTTGAGCTCACATTGTAATGTAAGGCTGCTTCCCTTTTAGAGCCTTGATGTTCTCCAACTGTCTGATAAATTTAACTTTCATTTCTGATGGGCAAAGAAATACACTTTTAGATGTGGAATCATTTTGACAGTGGTCAAATACTTGGAAAGAGAGGTCACATTTTGCTAAGTGCCAGATTCCTACCTTTGACTAAAAGACTGAAATACATCTCATCTGTGTTTACGTCACAGACATATTCTCCAGAATCTGACAGCTGCAGAGGATTAATGGTGAGCTTGTGGGTATTACCCACACTGGAGATGTGAATGTTCTCCTCGTTCAATAGTTGGCCATCTTTCAGCCACCGAACATTTTGCTCTTTCACGGCTCACAATGGCACACAGTGTGACACTCTCATTTTCATAGGCTGTGATGTTATTATTTGCTATTTTATTCAGAAACTTGGCTGGAAGCTCTGAGTACAGCATGAGATTCACAAAGAAGTTGCTTGAAATTTCGTGCAAGCATCGTCAAACCTAGACGTATTAAATTCTGACAGACATTCTTTGCAAAATCATCTTAACTTACCTTGGACCTCCACAATTGTTATCAGTTTGTCATCGAGGGCATCGCAGATGTATTCTCCAGAGTCCGAGGGCTGAAGTCCAGAGAGAACAAGCTTCCTCACAACGTCATAGCTGTCAATTTTTACACGAGTGTCTGGTTTCAGTATCTTGCCATTCCATAACCACTCAACTGTGGCGTTTGGCCGAGACACTTCACACTCCAAAATAAGGTCATCTCCTGCAGCTAGTATATGATGCTCTGGGTGGCCAGAGTTTCCAATGATCTGCACAGGAGGCTCTGAACATAAAGAAGCACATTACAATTTTGCAAAGTAAAAAAAAAAAATAGATTGTTAATTATTTAGGATTAATATTACCTTTGACAGTGATATAGAAGACCATTTTATCACCGACAGCATCACAGGTGTACTCCCCCGAATCTTCAAGCCCAGCATTTAGGACAACCAGAGATCGGAAAACACCTTGCTCTTCGATGCAGTATCGCTCATTGTCATCAATTAGATTATTATCTTTGTACCAACTGACTGAGGCATTAGCTCTTGAGAGTTCACATACAAGAATAATGTCATCTGATACTAAGAATTGTTTTTCTGTTTTTGCATTTGTTTTTCCAAGAATTTTTGCTGGTAACTCTGAAAATGAAGAAGACAGAAGGTGTTCTTTATTGGAACAGAATGATCCATCCATCCATCCATCCGTCCGTCCATCCATCCATCCAATTTGACATTTCACTTGATCATACAAAGTCTGGCATAAAATTTGATTAAACCTGAGGCCCCATTCATGCAAGCCTAGAGAACAGTCAGCATCCATCTAGCAACCATTGGGCACAAGTGAAAATGTATAAGTATTATGTATATATATATGCAAATGTATATGTATTCCTCCACCAGTTGGAAGTGGTTGCAGAACATTGCTTGCACAATCTGGAAATATATACTATTCACCTTCAAAGTAAAAGCTGCACCTTTGAAATGTGTTTCTAGCAGCATTAAGGCAATATTTTGGTAAATGTTTTCTGGTTTCGGTTTGCCTGGCACTTTTTCTTTTTACTTTTACTACAGCTGAGCAAATGGCAAGTGCTTGCAAACAAGTTTCCGTCTTCCATGCACAGTATGGACAACTGCAATGACCTGCTAGCAACCAAAACAATCACAAGGAGGTTTTGGTGCAGCACACTCTTTGTGACTGATTTCATATGGTTACAGCCAACAACCACTCAGCAGTCGGTTGGGAAATACACATTTTCCCCTTATCAACTGGAGATCGGCAGCTGGTCTTTTGGTCTGTGTGACTAGCAGTGAATTTATACCGCGCTTCTGCATTGCATCTAAACCACTGATATGTCCTAAGCACAAACCCTCCTGAAACCCCACACCATAATCTTCCTAGAAATGTAACTATACATCACCATCAACGCAGCCTGCACAGGTATGGCCGGCCACTTGCATAGGCCATGTAGTTGGCTCTACATAGATACACTGCAGAAGCATAACTGAAGTATGAGGCCTAACCTACCTTGCACTATCACAGTGAAATCCATTACATCGTCCTTTGCATCACAGATATATTGCCCAGCATCTTCCACTGCCAGAGAGTGAATGGTTAACTGATGGATGACACCATCTTCAAGGACTGTGATGTTTCTCGAATCTTCAACTTCTTCCCCAGTCTTCTTCCAAGTGACTTCAGCGTTTGATCTTGAAACCTCACACTCTAGAACTAGAATCTCCCCAGCCAGTTTCTCTACTCTACTTGCCATCTTCCGTGGACGTATGAAGCGAACAGGAGGCTCTGTGTATTAAATGAATCCTGAGTTAGAATGGATACACATTGACATACCAAGAGTCTTCTTACTTTTAAGTTTTATTACCTGCTATGTTTACAAAAAATGTCTTGGAGTCATCTGCTGTATCACATACATATTCTGCTGAATCTTTGACGGTGGTTTCCGGTATAATAAGTCTTCTGTAGACACCATCCACCTCTAGAATAAGATTGTCATTCTCCTCCACCTCGAGTCCATCACGATACCAGCGCACCATTGCATTGGGCCGTGAGAGCTCACAGCTTAGTACCATCCTCTCAGAGGTCTGTTGACACAGTTCCATTTCTGACTGGCTCGGGGATACAATTTTCACAGGAGGTTCTGAAAGTGAACAGTATTACCCAGCTTATACAGTGCTTATTCTTTTAATGATTGCTGCAAAAAAATGTGCAGGGATAAAGCATAGCAGTCCCTGTCGCAAATTATTTGCATTTCAATCAAAATGTATTGCAGCATAACCTAAAGGCATCTGTATACGTCACAAAAACGCACAAAATTCAGTCATCTAATCTGTTCCTAAGCTGACACACATTGCTGTTTTTCAAATGTCAGTGCCAAAGCCGCTTCAAAAATATGCACAAGGTGTCATTTCTTGCTGGTGGTTCCTTTTGTCCTTTTTTTTTCTTTTTAACCTGACGTTGGTGGGAGGCCATTCGAGTATCAACACTTTGTTCAGATGACACATGGTAAATGGACTGGTTCTTATCATACTCTACATGAGCACTCAAAGCACTTTGTAAAACATGCCCTCATTCACCCACATTCACACTCCGATGAATGCATCGGAGAGGAACTTAGGGTTCAGTATCTCGCCCAAAGATATTTGGCATACAGACCTGAGCAGCCGGGGATCGAGCCACCAACTTTCCGACTGGTAGATGACCTGCTCTACCTGAGCTCCTGAACTTGATGCTAACTTGTTTGTTTGAAATACACCAAAGCTCTTAAATGACTTTTTGTTTTTTCCTCTTAGAAAACTGACACATCCCCATATGTATATGTAGAGAGTCAGGGGTTTGTACCTGTGATATTTAGGTGAAAGAATATTGAATCGTCGGCTGTATCACAGACATACTCTCCAGAATCTTCAACTCCGCTAGAGACAATCTTAAGTCGTCGATAAGGGCCTTCTACTTTAAGCTTGATGTTCTCACTCTCTTGAAGCTTTTGGCCATCTTTGTACCAGCTGACAACACCATTGGGACGAGACAGTTCACAGCTCAGAATAATTTCCTCGGGGACATGACGGTCAAGGTGGACATCCTCCTTGGGAAAGATGATCATCACAGGAGGTTCTTTGGAGAAAGAATACAAGTAATTGAAGCCTCATCTGTGCACACTGATCAACATTTTAATACATGCACAATCAGCGGATGCAGTTTTTATATATTGCACTATTATATACGAGTGTTTTATTACCTCGTATGTTAACCTTGAAGATTACAACGTTGTCTCCTGCACGACATGTGTATGTGCCTGTGTCAGACAGCTGGGCTGAATGTACAGTAAGTTTTCTTTTGGTGTCCTCGGCTTGGATTGAAACATTATTGCCTGGTTGTATTTCAGTTCCGTCCTTGTACCACTTCACAGCACCATCAGCCCTGGATACTTCACATGACAGAACAAGCTGTTCGTGTTCCACAGCACTCTGGAAAAGGTCCTTCTCTGGGACATCAGCAAATGTTACCGGTGGTACTGCAGACCAAAAATAAATACCAAAGTAAGGTTTTTGCATGAAAGCAGATCTCACTATTTATGCTTATGCAGATAATAGTTGTACGATCAGGCTTTCACGATTTAGACATGCTGATCTCAAGCTTTCCCATCAAGATAACAACTTCTCACAGATATCACAAGCACCAGTGGGTGTTAAGCCACATTTGAAGTGAAAACATACTTGCCGCAGTGCACTGATGTAACATTATTTCCATAGGTGTGTGCAAAAAAAACTCAGAATACATGCTGGACACTGAAGACGTGTCCTAAAATGTGAAGCATGTACACAAAAAGGAGCTAAATTTTAGGAATTTTAAGAAAATCAGCTATGATGGATATGATGACGATGATCAGCTTTGGCTTTGTTAAGTATTAGAGGTCATGAAGGTGTACAAAACAGAACAGTTAAAACGTTTGCCAAGAAAACATGGCCAAGAAAAATCATATCACCTTTCACCTCCAAACAGAAATCGTTGAACTCTGATTTATCATCAGTTTTACAATTGTTCACGCCAGAGCATGAAGATGTGGCCGATTGCATAACCAGCGTCCTCTTTTTGCTCTTTGAATCAGTGTTTATTTCCGATTCTGCCAAGAGTTTTATTCCATCCTCATTCAAGCAGGTCTGGATTGCAGAATGTGAGATCTCGCACTGTGGTTTTTTCAGTCCGCCTGCTTCAAGAGGCGTGCTCCTCTCAGCCTCTGGAACAGCTGAGAATCAAACCAATGCTATAGGATTTTCAGTTCATTAACAGTAACCAGATAGCAACGGCAGTCAGATTTGCTTTTGTTATCCTATGCTGTGTAACATACTTCAGTTTATATAGTCAAGGGTAAGAGATGTCAACAGTGATTTTTAATTAATTGACATTTGTCCCCAGAATGGTGTAAATGTTGTTTGGCTGAGTGAAATCACACTATTTTTTTTTTAACATATAGCACTACAAAGTAGTATGTAGTGATGATAGTACAGTATCAGCCAGCCTATTCTCATTCCTAGGGAGTCAAATACTGTTGTTTTGTAAATGCCGACATCTATCAGGTACCCACAAGTTGTCCTTTGGTGTTGGTGCAGTGACACACTCGGTTTATGGTTCTACCCATAAACAGGTCTTACTCCCAACTTGTAGCAAATAGACACTTGTAACAGGTGCCTCAGCATCACATTTAAACTCACTGGGTAAGCATAATTTCTCAGTGGACATGGCTACTATTGAGAAACTAATTAACCAATTACCCTACCAATTAGTGTTCAGTGGCTAAACATAATTAAAAAAAAAACCCCAAAACAAGTTAAAATGAAACTAATCACTGCCTAAAAACAAACCAAAACTAAGTGCAAAAGACAAACAAGGCAGTTGATTTTCAGGCTTTTTTGCATTATAGAAATAGTTCACCAAATGTGTGTTTTGAAAACATTTGAGGTATGAATTATGCCATGCAGTTGCTGAATCTGGCTTCATTTTTCATCAACATTTATTTCTAAATATTTTCAGGGGTTCCCAGAGCGCTTTGGCTGTGCTGCACGTGCCCTGATTTGTATAAATTAGCCCAGACTTCAACTTTCCCAAAGAAGAGTGGGCCACTCAGCCACTGAAATATAACACTACTGTACCAGAATGCAGGGCTTCTCTCTTTACACGGACAGTAACTGGAAGTTTTAAATGATGAATCCTGCAGAAATGTAACGCCATCCCTTCAAGCTCAAGCTAATGTGGACTTTGTCCTGTTTTGGGAGAAGGCTGTTATTGCTTGCTGTCCAAAATCACTGCAGCCGGAGCGACATGACAGAAGACAACTTGTGCATATCTCTGCGACACAGCAGTATGTGATGCCCCAGGATGCAGCATTACAGAGCTGTGGCAAATATGTTAGTAAATAGTTGTGTACTGATGCACCACCAGATATAGCAAAATAAAAGTTGCATTTCTGTCTCTATAACGAGCCTAAATCCAGTTTTCTCTTCTTACCTCATTTTTGATTTTAACCAATTCCGGGGGGAAATCTGGCTCTAAATGCTTTTCTTTTCTACCAGCAAGCTGCCAATTTAGTCTGGTGCACCTAGCCTGAAATGGCATTTTTGCTACCAAGGGCAAAAAATTACAGTTAACTGCATATTAATATTAAATAATGAATTACTCATATATGAGCAAATCACAGCAAAAACTTTTTTATTAAAAATCCCTGCATTTTCTACTCGAGTAAAGAGGTCCATAAAAAAACATTAGTACACCTAACTTATACATTTAAATGTTGTAGCCTAAGCTGGTCTATTTGCCAAGTATTAATAGATAGTTAGTAATTCTGACAAATCTCAAAATACTTAAATCACCTGCAACATCCACCTTGAATTCTATATGGTCATCTGCGGCCTCACAGATGTAAAGTCCAGAGTGTCTGACTTCTGCTGACTGAATGAGCAGTGCTCTCAGTTTTTCTTGAGCTTGGATTTCATATTCACTCTCTGGAAGTATCTGTTCTCCATCTTTGTTCCAATAGACTTGGGCAGTTGGCTCTGAGACTTCACACTGCAGCTTAATTGGGCAGCCTGCTTCAACAAATTTGTTTCTCGCAACCTCTGGAAGCGACGAGAACCTCACAGGAGTAGCTGCGGGGGTATTAAAAGATTTGCAGAGCACTGCTGTTAAGCTGACAGAGCATCGTTTAACAAGTAGTGTTGTGCAAATCAAACTTTTTTTTTTGCGTTTGGTTATTTTAGCACAGCTAGGATTTTCACAGTGTGTGTAGTTAAGAGCAAGGGTGTTCGTGCTAAAATCTCACACTTGCAAGCTCTTTAATTAGAAGGGAATGTAAGAAAATCACCTTCGATGTCCACGTGGAATGTCACCGTGTCCTCCCCAAGTTTACAGCTGTAGAGACCGGAGTCAGAGGCCTTAGCAGAATGAATCATCAGTTTTCTGAGGTTGCCATCTCTTTTCATATCAAGGCCAGTTTTGCAGAAAAGCTCCACATCATCTTTAAACCAGGAAACCTGAGCAACAGGGTCTGAAACCTTACACTGGAGGATAATTGGGCAACCAGCTGCAATCAGCTTGTATTTTTCTGACAGTGGGATTGGCATTATCTGTGGCGATCGGCCTAAGAGAGGAGAATAACAAGGGTATCGGGTAAGACGCTTGTGGCAGACAAAACACACTATACAGAGAGCCATATTTTCCCATGATCATTCAAATCAAAGTATGTTTCAGCCACTCACACCAGAGAATAAGAATGTTAGGATTAGTACCATAAGAAGATAGCAAGGATAGAAATAAATCACCTTTTACATCCACTTTAAAGGTGACAGTGTCATCTGATGTTGAACATTCATAGGTACCAGCATGTATGCTTCCAGCTGAATGGATGAATAGTGTCCTTGTCAGTCCATCTGACTGCACTTCCACATTGTTTTGTGGCTGGACTTTCACCCCGTCCTTATACCAGCTGACATGAGCCGAGGGATCATGACAGAGTTCACACCTCAGGACAATGGAAGCGCCTTCTTGGACGGACTTGTTCCGGTCATTCTCTTGGAGCTCTGAGAACTTCACAGGCAGGGCTGTGGGTTTTTAAAATTGCAAAAGAGTGTCTTATTAAAGTGTCTTTAAATAGCAAAACTACTGTCTATTCAGTTAGAAAAAAGTAGGAACTTAAACTCAACCAAAGCAGCAGACAGATGACGCAGGTCTTTAAGAACAAAGTGCTTTTGACAGAACAACATAAACAAGAACTCAAAGACGTCTAGAAGAGCAACGATCAGTGTGAAACCAGCAAAAAGGTACAGGTTAGACATAAGAGTGTTAACGGCACAAGAAGTGTATATAATTAGTGCCATTAATAAGAATGAAGTTGACTCCCATATATATATATGTTTAGAGTGAAGCTGTCCTATCTTATTTAATTCCACTTTTATTAAAGTGTTAAAAAATGGGCATTGTGATTAGGTGTGATGGGGGCTAGTTTTTCTTTAAACTGACATCAATTAATATAACAAATTCAATTCAATTACTGACATTTGGCCGCCGCTTTATAAGTCGGCATGAGTAGTGCATTAGGACGGCTTGATATTTAACCATGTTCTGTTAGGTGACTAGACATACATGACTTAATCACCTGCTGTTAACCTTGTTAGTGGCAATGCAAGACAGTGAAAGCGCTCCAGAAGTTTATTTTTTGTTTTTTTTGAGCATCACCTTTTACATCCACAGTGAACTGGATGTCATCATCCTTTGACTCACAACGGTACACACCAGTGTGAGCCCGCTCGGCTGATGGGACAACTAGACTCCTCAAATTTCCCTCTGACTGGATGTCTACTCCACTTTGAGATAGGAGCTTTGTTCCATCCTTGTACCAACTGACTTGTCCAGTGGGGTCTGACAGCTCACATTGCAGAGCAATGGGACAGCCTGCTATGACCGTCATTTTCTGGTCAGCCTCAGACATAGCTGAAAATGTCAGAGGTGGAGCTACAGGATTGAATGTAAAATAGAACTGGTCAATAAAACAGGTACTGTAATGAAGCAAAGTACAATCCTGAAACTGAAGCTTTCCATTAAAACCTTTAGTATTTGTAAGGACTAGTGCACCTTTAAAATGACATTTTGTATAGTCCTGGTATACCTAAAGTTAACACTTTTATTAATGGTGACACTCTCGCAACAGTCTTTAAGGTATTATTGAATTAATAAAAAGCCTAATTTAGGTTCTGCAGTGAACTCAGTAAATATCCAACCATCCATGGTGTACAATATATTTAATTGGCAAAGTTTTATGCTTACAATTTTCAGCCTGTTTCTCCATAGAACTTTTTTTCAACACATTTGGTCAGTGCCTACAGTATGTGCCTGTAAGATGACACAGCCGTGAGAAATTACTGCCTTTGCGGTAGGAGGCTGGGAAGTTGGAGTTCTTCCAATGGCCAGTCACTTTACTTAGTCAAGCAAAAAGTGAGTGAACTAATGAAACCTTGGCTGCTTGACAAAGCAGTTCAGAGTTATTTTGACACAACTGCGAAGACATCCAAGACATTAGAGTCAAAATACTGTTGGCTGTACCAAAGCTGTGCACTTCTTTATACTGTCTCGGCAGGGACTTAGGAAAAAAACCCTT
>JAMQGT020011164.1:0-12899 GCA_024447675.2 Pterophyllum scalare
ACACGACGAAGCAGAAAACCCACCACACGCAGAACGATGACTCGGCAGTCTTCCTGGCAGCCATTATCTCGCTCCCTGATCTCAGTTTGTGGTAATTTACGTGAATGAAGGCCCAGATTATAATCTGATTACAGTAAATGTGAAAGTCATCAGAGGTCAGATCTCAACCTTCACAGCAAGCCACGTTTTATCTTCAGGAAGTAGTTCCTGAAATGCCATCAGGATGGAGAAGAGGTGTCTGATGAACGATACGGTACTACGAGGTCTTGAAGGTAAGACGGGCTCTGAGTATTCAAGACCTGTATGTGAGAAGAAGGATTTTAGAAATATTGCGCAAATGTAAAAAAGCCGTCCTACATATCTGTTTAATATGTGCATTGAAGGACATATCCTGGTCAAAAATGACTCCAAGAGTTCTCACAGTGTTACTGGAGGCCAAAGTAATGCCGTCCAGAAGAAGTATCCGGTGAGACAGCATGTTTCTGAGCTTTGTGGAGCCGAGAACTTCAGTTTGATCTGAATTTTAGAAGCAGGAAATGGAGAGGCACCAAAGCTGCATTTCCAGGTGAGCTGAAGTTCTTGTTCTTCATTTGCTGTTTGTGTGTTCTTGTTCCAGCCTCCTCCAGAGCAGCTCGTCCCTCCAGAACATCTGATGAACCTGCAGATGAAGAGCTGCTCCAGGCAGCAGCTGACACTGACGAGTGTAAGAAACTAAACTTTTATCCTTGTCACATTGTTATAAAATACAGAGACCTGCATTCATGTTCTCAGCTGTTTTCTTCTGTTTATTAAATCTGATGCAAACACAGAAGAGGAGAAAACCCACAGTTTCATTAAATACTCGCTGGCTTTCCTCTCCACTGACATCACAGCCAATCAGATCATTAATCTCTGTATTTAAACACATGGCTCCTCCTCCACCTTCCTGCATCCCTCCATCAGTTCAGCTTCCACTCCATCCTCCCCGGCCCCGTGACTCTGCTCTCCTGCTTCTACTCTGTCTTTACTTTAAAAATCAAACTCTTCATGAGCAGTGATGTCAGTAAAGGGGGTATGCGGACACATTTTTAGGAAACACACCCACAAAATCACACACTGGAGTGCCTTGTGAGTGTGTGTGTGTGTGTGTGTGTGTTGGGGGGGGGCATGCCTTTCTCTTTGTCTTATCAGGTCCGGGGTCCTGACAGTCAGCTGGGGTATCAGCATGTCCTGAAGCTGACCTGTGCCCTGGTGGAAGTCAGGAGCCTTCGGGAGCTTTCTCATAAGAGGGTAGGCAGACTCATCTCTCCAACAGCAAACAGCGCTGTCTGCCCTCCCAGACGCAGAGAGGCAACTGAGGGGGCCTGGTGCTGATGGTCCATCAGGCTCCTGCAGAGGAGACTGAAGTTATAAAGAGCTGAAGGGAAACTGAGTGTTAAAAACAATGAAATGCCATTGTCTGTGCGTTTCATTCTGCTTTCTAATCTTTGATGTCTTTTCACACTTCTCCCATGTGTGTGGTGTGCCTTCTCACAAATGTGCCTGTAAAACACAGTGGAGGTTCTGTCAGCCAGTGGGGCTGGAGAGAAACCACCTCTCCCTGCCCCGTGCTGAGGTGGGGGAACTGGGGGTGTCCAGTGTTTAGCTGGCTCTCTTCTTGGGTCATTCTTTTTCTTCCCAGACCTATTTACACCCCCAACCCACCCCACCCCCACCATTCAGTATCTTGCCCAAGGATAATTTGGCACGCATACTGAAGCACCCAGGAATCAAACCACCAACCTTAAGATTAGCAGATGACCTGCTCTACCACCTGAGACACAGCCACCCAACTTTTTTACAGTTTATGAATTTCCTTATTTGTAGTTTCCCATGTGCTTATGTGGCACCTTGGAGGCAGAGAAATGGATGCCCCCCATTTAATTTTAACTTTATAAGAAGGACACTTATGCTTGGTACACAAACTGTTCTTTTTGTTACTGTCAAATTGTCTAAATGTGTGTTTCGGAGTTGTTATGTAGTTCCGCCAGCAGGGGGTGCTTGGTGCCTAACGCATTAGCAGCTGACGGCCAGAAGATGAAGGCTAGTCAGCTGTAATGGCAGCATTTACACCGAGTGCGCTCCGAAAATAAAACCCTTTCTGTTTTTCCACAGTGTCTGGAAAAAATAAATATGTTGCACGGGATCTGACTAGGCCCATCGTTTCCGTCTGTGTTACACTTACTGCATATCATTAGTTGTATTTAGAGCAAAAAGGTCGTCCATCCAGAGGCGGGGTGCACCTTGGACAGGTCACCGGTCTGGGACAGGGCTGAGAGAGCCCTGGTCCATGTGAACCATTCACACTCACATTCACACCTACGGGCAACTTAGAATCATCATTCACCTGACCCCACTGATGTTTGGCTATATAGGCTTTGTGCTCCAAAGGTAACCACAAGTTTTATGCAACTTTCATATTTGTGTGGTAAACATTTAGGCTAATCTTGCACAGAGACTTGAAAAAGGAATAAGTGAACATCCACAGACAGGAGTAAATTCAGATGGCATATGATTGCCTTTTTATTATTTTCACATTTGGAGTATGCAGTTAAATCAAAAGCAGGGAGAGAGAAGAAGGGGAGGGAGAGGACGGCCGGAGGAAAGAGAGGCACAGAGGAGAGGTCAAAGTCAAGGAGACCTTCAGGTGGTGGCAGACAAGGTGAGCTTTGCTGGAGCAGTAGAAGCAGCAGAGGTCTTCCGGAAGAACCTGAAGCGCTTTTTCTTTTTGAGGCAGCGCTCCTGCAGCTCTTTGTGCTGCAGGATGATGGTGTGCAGATCACGAGCACTTTCTGCATTCTGTGCTTCCAGGTTCGTGCACTTCACCTCAAATTCTTCTATTCTGTCATGCTTTTCAGCATGCCTTTCTTCCAGATCTTCATATTTCTGTTTCTGCACTTCCTGAGCTTCCTGCAGGTCTTTATTGAGTTGCTGTGTGTGGCTATGCATGACTTTGAATTCATGACAACGCCTCTGCACTAGCTGAAGCCTGCACTGCAGGTTTTTGTGCAGCTCCTCTTGTTCCTGCTTCTCCTTGTGCAGTTGAATTATTTTGGACTGGGCGTTCTTGTACAGCCCTTCCAGTTCTGCACTGCTGCTCACCTTAGCCTCCATCCTGCGCTGCATCTCTGCACGCATTTTCCCCAGGTCTTCCTTGCATCGCTCAAGTGCTTTGGTTTTTTCCACGAGTTCCTCGTTCCTCTTTTTAGAGACTAGAAGAAGATCTTGCAGATTTCTCTGCGATTTTCCCAGTTCTGTGTTCAACTTAAGCACTTGAGCTTTCAGTCCCTTGATTTCATACAGTCTTCTCTGCATCATTTTGGGCTTGTCCTCCATCTTGTGCTGCATTTCTCTCTGCATAGCCTCCTTTTCTCTCAGCACATCAGCGCTGCTTTGCTGGGCTTTCTGAAGCAGTTCTTGTAAGGACTTATTTTCCTTCTGCATGTCCTCAAGCTTGGCCTGTGCCTCCCTGTGCCTCTTTTCACTCTCTTCCAGTTGGGCTTTGACCTTTGAGTGCTTCATGATCAGCTCCTTCTTCTCTTTCAAGATGATTACTTTCTGTTTCAGTTCTTCATCAAGCATTTGCTTCAGGCTTTGATTCTTTGCCTTCATTTCTTTGACCTATGACTCCAAATGTGTGTGTTTTGCACCCTGACGTTCTCTGCATGGCTTGGAGCTTGGACTGCAGCTCTTGGATTTTTCTCTCCGCCACTCGGAGCTTGCTGCTATCGTCCACGTGAGGTGTCTCCTTCTGCACACGGTGATCAGCTCCACTTCCGTGGGATTCAGGCTGATCATCGCTGTCATCTTGCCAAAACCCCCAGTAATGGGTGTCAACCTCAGGGTCAAGGGGGATCGACGGCAGGTCGCCCCATTCACCGGTGTAAAAGGGATGATCGTCAAAGTCGAACCAGCTCGATGTTACGGCTCGCTCTTGACTGCTGAGACATGCTGCTATCTCGATCGAGTGCTGCTATCTTGATCGAGTGCTGCTATCTCGATCGAGTGCTGCTTTCTTGATCGAGTGCTGCTATCTTGATCGAGGTCAGATCTTTCCAGATGCTTCTGAGTTGCTGCTAAACTTCGTGAGTGCTGCAAGCAGACTGAATCCTACTGTTCCTCTCCTCTATTTATAGGCTGGAGATCAAAGGAAAAGATCAAAGCATCAAAGGTCATGTGACATTCTAATTTGCATATGGAAGGGGGCACATATATATGCAAATTAGAATGTCACATGACTTCATGTCATGTGACACAGGAAGATGGCCTTGTAGTAGTAGGCATTTTTTTAATCTATGGTGAACATAACTGTTTTCCAATTTTATTTATTTAACATTTGGCTTAAAATGACTTAAGTAGAAATAAGATATACTTATAATATAAATATTTACATTTATATAAATATTGTTTAAATATAAATAATTCCACTCAGTGACCTGTGTTCATTAAAACTTTCATATATATTTATTAAAGCAGAACAAGCAGGTGGATTGGTGCTTTGCAGCTCAGCATGCATGCAGCTGTCATTGGTTTATTTCCATCAGAATTAACAGTTACTGCAGGTCAGGTATGAAACAATAACAAGCAACTTTTTTTTTTCTTCTGGTATCTTTGACAGATAAACTTGATTTCACTGTTTTTCTTAGTGGACATTATCTGCTGTGAGTACAATAAAATACCACCCACGCCTACAGCGTTCTTACCTGTGAAGGAAAAATGTGAATCTCTTGAAATGACCTAATTTACTTGCTCAAACGCACACATCCTGAAGCACAACCCGACACATGGTCCAAACACCTTGTCACTGCAGGAAGTTTTATAGTTGATATGGTGCCAATTGGAGTGAACCTGTGTGACCTATGGCATTATTCCCTTTCTGAATGTCCTGGAGTTTCTTCTCTGCGCCAAAGCAACCTGCTTTATCCATATACTATAGCAGCTAAGGTGCCATTATTTTGTCCAAGTGTCAGAGGAGACCAAAGCAGAGTTAAACTGATTAAATTCATTCTTAGATTGTGTGAAAATGTAAATAAGCAGTGGTTTGCTCATTTGTTAATTATTTTTGAGAAATGCAGTTCCCATCCATCCATCTGTCCGTCCATCCATTAATCTGTCCATCTTCTTCTGCTTATCTAATTCAGGGTAGTCAGGGTGTCATTAGTAAATTCATATACAAATTTATTTGACTTATTTTTATATTTATAAAGTACTTTATTATTTGATAATTGAGAAATAAAAAGAGGAATTTTAAATAAATATTTCTAAATTAATATAAAATTAAAAAAAGATTCACAGAAAAAAATCTCTCAATAAAAAGAAATTTTAAAAAATTATTTTCAAATTCAGAATTTAAAAAAAGTTTTTCAAAATATTATTAAAAATACAATTTAAGAAGAATAATCAGTAAATAGATTAAAACATAAAAATACTGATTTTCCCCCTGACATTAAAAAATGGCGATTCCACTCCTTTTCAGTTCAATTTCCATTTCCTATGACCTGCTGGATTAGCTGCTGGATTCACCATTATATTAGATCGTGGATTAGCATATCCATTTAGTATTTCCACCACTCTTTTGGTCCTTGGTTAGAGACACACACAGGCTGACTGCTTGGATTTTTGTGTGTTGCTGATTGGAGCTGCCAGGGAGATCATTTCAAGAAATGTATGTGCATCCATTAAATATCCTGGCCTATGTAGACCGGGTCCTTCAAAAACCATGATTTGCTGCATCTGTAACAAAATACAGAAACACACACAAAAAACAAAACAACAACAAACAGCTTGTGTGTGTGTGTGTGTGTGTGTGTGTGTGTGTGTGTGTGTGTGTGTGTGTGTGTGTGTGCCTGTGACCCCCCAGAGCCAGATAGACTCAGGAAACCCAGGCCACCTGCAGCCCCCCATCAACACTGAAGACCGAAGACCACACATCCCGATAACTGCATACCCAACTCCGAAGGAGGAGGGAGGTCCCAGTTGGGGTTCCCACAGCCAAAGGGTAAGACTCCCAGAGAACCAGCAACGATGGGCAGGCGACCCCACCAGAGTCCGGTCATCCCTGCACGAGCCAAGGGAGAGCCCCAGGCGTCCGAGAACCACCCGACGCCAAGGGCGCACTGAAGCAGCCTCGTGCCCCAGAACCACTGAGTGCCAATCTCCCGGGTGGCACCCGGTGGACCCAGGACCAGCCATACATGTACATATGCATGCACACACACACACACACACACGCACACACACACGCACACACACACACACATCAATGAGTGCCCCCAGAGCCAACAGCCACCCCAGAATGCAGTCAGCCCAACCCCCGACACCCTAGCCCACCCCTGCCTTGGGGCAGGTGCAGGAGACAGGGGTGTGGAAAGACCCGCCTGCTCCCCTCCCCACTCATCTGGAAGGTGAAATGTTGGGTGTATGTGTTGGACTATATGAGTGTGTGAGGTGTAAAAAATGAGCATGCCTGTATGAAAAGAGACTTATTAAAAATTAAGGGGACAGATGCATGACCAGCACCCGACTGCTGATCAGCAGTGCTCATCCACACCTTCCCCCCAAAACCCTCAATGTTTAAGGTGAAGATCAAATACCTTGTTTTAGTTTGGTTTATTTTTTTATGCTTTTTTTTGTTTATTGTAAGTTACCTGCATATAAAAAAAGAACTTTAATTAAATTTTGTCTATTGAAATGCAAACCCTACAGTGTGAAACCAGAAAATATACTTAACTACTCTCTGTGGTTCTTATATAACACTTTTCTACTCTGAGCACTCAAAGTCAAGTCAAGTTTATTTCTACAGCACATTTAAAACAATGACGTTGACCAAAGTGCTGCACAAGATCTATAGCTCCGAGGACTACACTCAAATAAAAAACATTAAAAGACAATAAATAACATAAAATAAATAAATACATTTAAAAACAAATACCATAAAAAGCAATCGTCTAAAAGGAGGTAGCACTGCAGCCAAATACCAAGCAAAAGAAATGTGTTTTCAGTAAAGATTTAAATGTGTGTATCGTCTGAGCTGTGCGGATATGCAGAGGTAGATCGTTCCATAGCTTTGATGCTGCTGCTGCAAAAGCACGATAACCTTTCTGCTTAGATGACCTCAAAGCTCTTACAGGGGTGTGACTGTGAAGCAGCTCACACAGATATAAAGGTGCCGGTCAGTTTAAGACTTTAAAAGTAAGCAATAAAAGGATGTTTTGGCTTGCAGACTGGAGCAACCAGGGATTGAACCACCAACCTTCGGATTAGATGGCCTGCTCTATCTCCTGAGCTACGGCAACCCCACTGAGTTCTTTATGTTTTGTGAAATCACCAGAATACCTTGTGTATAACTGTAGTCTATGTTGGCAGACACCAAGCAGCTTTACGGGGTCTACCATGTAAGAGAATCCTACTGCATTCCCGAAGATGTGTGAGGTAAGAGGTTTATCATCATCCAAAAGCAGACAAAAAACAAAACTAGTTCACAATGAGCAAGGTTGCACTTGTGTCCTCTGTATGTATGAATGATATGGCAAATGATTATGGAAGCACAGACACCTTTGTTTGTTTTTTCATGAAGCCTACAGATCCTGAGGAGGACATCATCAAGGGAATGATCACTGGAATACTTTTAGTGCTGAAGACACGAGGGAATGCCTTCCATATTCCTACAACAATGTCAACATTGTAATTGAGGAAAACCTCGTCAGCATCACCTGGATGATGTACCCAGTGCTTTTGTGAGCCTGATGGGACTGCTATACATTCTGAGCCTTGACTATCCAAAAGACTTGAAGTACACCTTTGATGTAATTTGGTTCCTGTTTATGGCAGTGGGTTTTGACTGGTGTGCTGCCAGAGTCCATTCGCTGAAGAATACATTTTACAGTCAGAGGGATGGCCGCTGATGTCTCTGCACTTGTCCTTAAGGGAGTGGATTCATGATTTTGTCCTTTGCCCTATGTAGTAGCAGTAGAAATGCCTAGTTCTTTAGTGATGTTAGTACCATTTTATTTTATGTTCTGATAATGTGTGTAATCTCTGGAGTGACTGTGGCTTTGAGACAATTGATTTTATGAATTCCGTTAAACAAGTCACTTGTTGGCAATAATACAATAAAATTCTTGATTGAAAATGTCTTCAGATATTTTTGTGTTGTGTTTATGTTTAATATTGACTTGTTCATTGTCAAGTTATAGTAGCTTTGTAGTCACTAGTTTTATTGCCTTAGTTTTCAAAAACAAAGTATTTTATGTGGAGCCAGTTTGATGCACATTTGGCAAAACTTGCTGAACTGAGTTTGTTATGACCCGGGTGTACAGTACCCGGGTGTACAGTGCCCCGGTGCTAGCTGCTCCTGACTTTGCTCGGGTTTTCAAGTTAGAGGTTGATGCATGTGCTCATGGGGCTGTGCTGCTGCAGGAGGATGACAGGGGTGTTGATCACCTGGTGTGCTTTTTTCAAAAAAGTTCAGCAAACACCACATGAATTATAGCACAAGAAAGAAACCTTGGCATTGCTTCTGGCTCTGCAACACTTTGAGGTGCATGTTGGATCCAGCTCCATCCCAGTTTCTGTTTACACTGACCACAATCACGCATGTGCAACAACAATCAGTGTCTCATGCGTTGGTTGTTGCTGCTACCAGGATTTCTTGAAGGGGCTGATAACATCGTGGCAGATACACTATCTCATGTGTGGTTTTAGGTCAAGCAGTTCTTGAGGGGGGGAATGCTTGATCTTGGGGTGGGGGTGGGGGTGGGGGTGGGTGACCGGGGTTTGATGCATCATGTCTGCACCTCCATACCTGGAGGGGGTGCTGATAATGTTTTTTTTCTTCTCTTCTGTGTTCATGGCTATGCAAGCTCCAGGTGGCTGCTGACCATTGGCTGGAACATGAGGAGTGCCGGCTATAAATTGTCCAGACTGGCCTGGGCCTTCTCTTTCTGCTGTCTTTCTGTGCCCAACAAAGCTGTGTTGTTGTCAGAGGTGTGTAGTGCAGGGTATTTTGGTGTCTGGATGTGGGATATTAGATCCCTTTGTATTTGCCATAACTAAACTTAACTTACCTGGTAGCCATAGAGGTGGGAAACCTTTTTGTTTTAACAAATTTTCTCCTGTTTTGGCTAGGGAGAGAGGAAAGAGGCCTGTATTTTCTTTTGGATTTCCCTTGGTGTATGTAACTTAGTTTTCCTTTCAGACTGTTTTGTATGTTATGTTGGCTGTGCCCACCCTGAAGTGATCTACCATCAGAAACCAATAAAACTAACCTGTTTGAGACTATGACCTCATTGTGTAGCACTGGCTGTTCATGGGAGCAGGGAGCAGGGGGAGTGGCGCTTTATTGGGCTCTGATTTCCCCTAGGCTGGGGCGTAACAAATTACATGTTTACAGTTCTCCTAACTAAACCTTTTTAATCCAAACCATTTTATACAGGAAGTTACAGTTACATCTGTGGTGTGATGTAAAGCGGGCTGTCCATGCTCGGAAACCATCAAACCTGACTGACCTGGAGATGTTTTGGAAAGAAGAATGGACCAAAATACCTTCAACCAGAATCCAGACTCTCACTGGAAGCTATAGGAAGTGTTTAGAGGCTGTTATTTCTGCAAAAGGAGGATCTACTATTTATATTTTTCTGTTGGGGTGTTTAAATAATTATTGCACACTTTCTGTAAATCCTTTAAACTTCATGTCACTTCTCAAATATCACAGTGTTCGTCTGCTGTATGATATATTTAACTGAAACTGCTGATCCAAACAACCAATGATTTATAAAGGAAAATCATGAAAATTATCAGGGGTGCCCAAACTTTTTCATAAAACTGTAAGTCAAACCGCATCAACTAATTTATTTAAGTGTAGTTAATCTGAAGCTTTACACTGATAAAACTTAATTCAGTCAAAGCAACAAGGTCACTTGACTGAGTCAACAAATCTTTTTTTACAGCCTGACACTCACATTTCTGGTCCTGATCAGCTGCATAGTGCACAGAGGTCACCAACTTTCTGCAGAGTCAATCACTACAGACCTCCAACCTTCATGTGGCCTTCAGATCAGCTCAAGAACAGTGTGTAAAGAGCTTCATGGGATGGGTTTCCTTGGCAGCTGCATCCAAGCCTTACATCACCAAGCTCAATGCAAAGCGTCGGATGCAGTGGTGTAAAGCACGCCACCACTGGACTCTAGAGCAGTGGAGACGTGTTCTCTGGAGGGATGAATTACACTTCTCCATCTGCCAATCTGATGGAGGAGTCTGGGTTTGGTGGTTGCCAGGGGAACAGTACCTGTCTGACTGCATTGTGCCAAGTGTAAAGTTTGGTGTGAGGGGGGGTTATGGTGTGGGGGTGTTTTCAGGAGTTGGGCTCGGCCCCTTAGTTCCAGTGAAAGGAACTCTGAATGCTTCAGCATACCAAGACATTTGGGACAGTTTGATGCTCCCAACTCTGTGGGAACAGTTTGGGGATGGCCCCTTCCTGTTCCAACATGAGCTGCACACCAGTGCACAAAGCAGCTCCATAAAGACATGGATGAGCCAGTTTGGTGTGGAAGAACTTGACTGGCCTGCACAGAGTCCTGACCTCAGCCTGATAGAACACCTTTGGGATGGATTAGAGTGGAGACTGTGAGCCAGGCCTTCTCTCCAACATCAGTGTCTGACCTCACAGATGTGCTTCTGGAAGAACGGTCAGAAATTCCCATAAACACTCCTAAACCTGTGGAAAGCCTTCCCAGAAGAGCTGAAGCTGTTATAGCTGCAGAGGGTGGGCCCACATCATATTAAAGCCTCTGGATTAAGGATGGATGTTACTCAGGTTCATGTGTGAGTGAGGGCAGACGAGTGAATGCTGTTGGCAGTAACAGTGTGTCTTTTACATGGAATGCTCTGACTGTATTCTGTGACCATGCAGGTAGATAACTTGTTTCTATAAATGATTGTTTGTTGTTATTCTTTGTCAAAAGCCATGCAGAGACTGCTGTACTCTACATTATTGTTTGACCCCTTTGCAAAGACAAATCAACACCTCCCAAAGAGGTTTGTTTGCATTTGTGTAGCTCAATTTCCATAACATGTACTACAGATACTGCAGTATCTGTCACATTCACAGTATAAAAAGGCACAGGCAGAACATTAACAACATTCTCTGTTGTACAGAAGCATCTTAAACCTTGATGTTTTCCATACAAATATGGTGCATATAAAGAACATATTAAAAAACATTTAAAAAGGAAAATGAAAAACATTAAGAACACCCAGAATAAAAACCTAACAGGATGAAAACTGTTGTTTATTTTTAAATCAAGTTCTTTGTTAGAAAAATTGTAGACTATGGAAATAGTTTGACTAGGATCACCCTAAAAAGTTAAATTAGTCAGAGGATACTTTAGCAAAGACTGCTCGTTTCACTGTGTGGCCTCTTGTCTTCTCCTGTGCCTCCTCTTATGTTGTGATCCAGACAAACTGCACACCATCCTGATGGCCGGCTCATCTCCTAAGATCATCTGAAGAGCAGAGAGGAGACCTGCCGGAGAGTTTTATGGAGGAAGGATATCTGATAGATTTCTTGGGGTACGCGTGTACATTCTCCTGACCCCCGGGGGGTCTTTCAAATTAACTTTTTTTTGTGACCACTACAGAAGACATAAGGTTTCAGGACTACATACGTGTGTTGTCATGAACACTCCTGTGCTCATATGGCATCTGAGATCAGCAGTAAGTGACAACACGTTAACACTTGGACGGAGACATCCAATAACTGCTCCGAGGCGAGATTGTCGTTCTGTCCTCCCTCCTCTTGTCTCTTCCGTGTCATCTCTGGTGGAAGCGAATCATGCTTGATTAAAGTTACCGCGTTTGTGTCCGTTTGCGTTGGTTTTTGCCAGCGAACAGCCAAAGGAGAGGAGATTTGAACCACTGCAAACCTCCTCCCCTGCAGCCCTCCATTTTGGCCAAATGCTGATTGGTTGAAAGTGGACCCGAACAGGGACGAGAGCCACAGCAGAGTTCACCAGGAATGTGAGAATGGGAGAAAACAACATGAAAGAGGAAAAAATAGGCCGCAGTGGATACTTTCACTTGTTTTCAGCATCGCGTGGTTGATGGACCAGCAGCTCTTGCCACATTTTTGAAACCGCCCCATCTGACAAGAGATTCTCTGCAGGTAGACCGACTGTCTGTAGCTGCCCACGGACTGTCGATGCGCTGTGACCACTGAACCAGAATTCCGTCATGAGATGCCAGGGAATGATGTACAGACTGAGGAAGGCTGTATGTGTGGAACATGTGTTTTGGGAGGATGACGTGGAATCTTAAATTATGTCCCTTCTTGAAGGACACAAGCTAAATCTCGTCACATTCAAATCAGAAACTGAGAAGGAGCGCCTGTGGCTGCACGGCTGTACGTCTTACTGACCACTAGATGTCGCCCTGATCTAATTTTCTGACAGAAGTGGGCTGCTGGAGCTTTTCTGCTGTAAGGATGGAGTCTGATTTTAGCAGGAACACTAAAATTACTTTGAAAACTGTCAAAGGCCCCATTTGTGTGTTTTTGCGGCTTTTTCCTTCCAAATTTCTAAATGTTTCTGAATTAAACATGTGAACTCTCACCATTTATTTTTACCTTTGATTCTGCTTTTCAGGTAGTTGGATGTGAAATAACAGCTAAATAATCATTTTAAAAACACAGCATTGTGAAGTTATCCTTGAAATGGCCAAAATGAGCGTTTCTGAGCGAGAAAAGCCCAAAACGCACATAAAAGCTCCTGTGCTTGCAGGATCGTGGTGAAACACGGGGTTCTGCTTGGAAATCATATGAGATTGAAGGAGAATCATTTAGAAACATGTTTGGAAGCAATTTGATTGAAGTTTGTGAAGTTATCCTT
>JAMQGT020011165.1:0-10657 GCA_024447675.2 Pterophyllum scalare
TATTGCTTCGTGAGGAATAACTGACTTGTTATGTTGCCATTCATAATGTGTCTGTGTTAGCCATAACTTAGCTAAATGTGTTTCTAGCTGCCTTAACAGCTATACGTGCAAGCTAATGTTAATAAGTAGTACATTGATTGCTAACATACTTCTATAGGTGATTGTGTGATCAGAAATGCGTCATCATAGGTTCACACATTCTTTTTTATTCATGTGTTTATTTTAAAGGCCAAATAAGCATGTAAAGTGTGCAAGATGTTGATGCATATCTTTTTTATGTTCATTTTTCAGTTTTACATAAAAGATGAAAACGCTATCAGCAAGTCTTTTTTTGTCGAGCTGTCTGTCTAGCATGGTCCAGGACGCTTTTGCAAGGACTGAATACAATATGTACATACTATTGATTGTGATTTTGTTGTCTGGATTGATTATAATGTAGGTACAATAACACAGACTCCTAAAGATTGTTGAAAAACAGGTTATTTCTTCATGCTATATATAAGCCCTTCATAAATCATGCTGACTGCACTCTGTTTACCAATATAAGCAAAGATATTACACATAAAAGCACACAGAAACATCGGGATCACTTTATGGCAAACGATCACTGGCAGCTGCTGAAAGTAACTAATAAAGTAACTTATAATCTAACTTGGTTACTTCTAAAATTAAGTAATCCGTAAAGTAACTAAGTTACTTTTTAAAGGACTAATCAGTAATTGGACTAATTTTTCAAGGTAACTATGCCATCACTGCATATAAGAAATGGTTTGTGAACACATCGGCCGTGGCATTTCTTCCTTTTATAGTACCTTTGATATATTTATGGGAGTACTGAATGAAAGTCTTTAAAAAGTAGTAAAATTTAGGGGATAGTACTCATAAAAGCGAAACAGATGGGAAAAGTAAAGAATCAATTTCAGGACGGAAAAATCCAATGTCATAGGTGAAAGTGAACCCAGGGGAACCATGTAAGATTATCTATAGCTTCCTTACCTTCCTTAACTTCCTAACCCTAACGCCCACGGAGGACAGCAAAGGTCTCGGTCAAAAGGTGCCTGCTACTTTGACATGCCCCCCTACTACTCCAAAACAATTTGAAAGCCCTGCTCTCTGTTATTGGTCACTATCTTGGTGAGGGCAGTTTCTGTACCGGGATCTACTCTATAACCAGACTGAAACATACCAAGGATGTCAATTTCCTTTAAAGCATTTCCTTGAAAGCACTGATTTGCACAAACATAGATTTTTTACTTTACTTAAAAAGGGAGTTTAGATATTAATGAACTACTGGATATTTTTGTGTTCAAGTTTGATTTCTTTAAAGTGGTCATCTATGGCCATTTTAAACACAGAAGGAAAGACTCCTCAAGTGATTAATCATCATTATGACAAATTCAGAAATATGGTTAAAAGTACATTTAAGAAAAGGAGTGGGAACCGAATCCAGCTGTGAGGTGGAGGGTTGGCACTTCCCTATGATGGCACAGTTCTGAGATTCATTGTCAATAATGTTTGAGAGGTATTTTCTTGTTCTTCTGTTATAAAACCAACAGAATCTTTATAAACTAGATGATGGACTTCTAATCATGTTCTTCTCCATCTCCTCCCAGTCCTGTTGAGCTAAGAGAATAATATAAGGGTGCACTCTCTTCTCAGTTTGAGTGAAGCAACTAAGTCGAGTACAACCCATGGTTTGCATATCAAGGCCATTAGTGTATTGCCAAGGTTATGAGAAGATTTCTTAACATGATGTGTAAAATCAAGGTTTTCAGTTACGTTCAGAAATTCCTCAACTTCTAGGTCACTACTTTTATTTAGATGAATGTTAAAGCCTCAATTCAAAATAAAAATAATTACTGTTTGGTGGTCTATAGATTACAAGAATTAGGGCACTTTAATTTGCAAATCAATGGCTAAGCATTCAAATGAAGGAAAAGTACCAGTCCATTGTTTTACATACAAATTGGTTTGAGTGGAGAATTGCAATGTCATCACATTTCCAATCTTGTCTCACAGCTTGTAAAGCATTAAAATTTGAGGGACAGGTTTCATTTATAACTGTTACACTATCCTCTTTCAGCCAGGTTATAACAAAAAAACTCTTATTTGGGAGGGACTTGACATTTAATAACCCAAATCTGAGTTTGGTGTCTGAATGATTCTGAGCAGTGAGAGCAATACTTATTAAGGTACTTGAGAAAATTTTGTTCTTAGTGTATTTCTTAAGGATGGCAAATGCGGGAATGAAACAGGAATAAAACTGATAAATGGAATGGTCAATACATCAAAGCCATAGAAAGCAGTAAAATAAAGAGGGATATGTAAATTTTCTGCAGAGGGTCCTAGTTTCACATGCGCACATTCCTGACAGTTCAAAGCCCCTCCTCCCACTCTTCCACACACTACTCACACTCTCTCTGATTATTGGGTCCAGCAGGTAGTTATATGGGCAGAAGATGATCCAGGCATCTTGCATAAGTTCACGGGCAGCATAGTAAGAGCATGAGCCAATGCGTTTGCCCAGTGTGACCAGGTCCTCAATGTCCCAGGCTGTATGCATTCCATGAACATGCTGCAGACGGTTCTGCATCCCGCAACTTCTGGACACCGTGGAAGTAGCGGCATGACGTTCCCTGTAATAGATGCATAGTATTAGAACAAAGTAAATGTCCTCTATGGTATTTGTTTTTATAGTATTTCAAACATAGATTAATATATTATTTTTGTTCTTTTGGTTACCAGGGCTGTAAAATTTCTTAAAACATTAAAAAAAAAAAACTGCCCAGCATTACATCCATAATGTTTTATGCAGTAGAAAGCCCAAACATTTTCTACTTAAAATTATTTGTAAGAGCTAAAACCCCCCAAAATAATGGGATCACCACAAGGTCTGATGTTCCAGGACATTGGTATTATGTCAAGGTCTACAATTTAGTACAATAATACAAGGGAACAATCAAATTTCTCTATGAAAACATGTAGAAAATCAAAACAGACCTGATTTTAAACTGAATCTAACATTTTTTTATTGTTCATATAGTTAAAATATCTAACAACTCTTTCGGAGGCAGCAAGGCTGTTTAGTCTCTATTCTAAAGTTTCCATTTTGCATAGAGGTGACATGCAGTATTTCAGAGGCTGCCTGATCAGGTGTTCCAGCTATTGTAGCAACTTAGACATCCTCACACAGTGAATGTACGCAATGTGTAAAGTAGCAGCATCTCATGTACCAACCCCCAATTATTCTGTCACCAGAAGCATGGCTTTCAATGTCCCACCTGTTCTTCATGAATTTAACAGCTTGAGGTGACACTGTCACACGAGTACTCCACAAAGGTAACCTCTAGCACAATAATAATAATAATCTTCTCTAGATAAAACAGTCAGCTTGTCAAAAGGCTGTGCTAAGCTTGGACACTTTGCTGACACTGAAGCTTGTCTGCTCTGTGAAAGGCGAGTTGGGAGATTAATGGCCTTCAAGAAAGTCAAGACAGGTCTCAAACAGAGGGAGGGTGTTATGACTGATGACGGCATTAGCTGAATGATGAATCTCTGCATGTGTGTACAGCATGGTAACCAGACACTGACTAGACCAGACCCTGAGGTGATGAACACTGACACCGACTCTAGTAAGAGGTTAAGACTGAGCTAGTCATTTCATATGACAAAGTGAGACAATTATTTTGGGAAATAACACCTCCAATGACAGTGTAATTGACCTCATTACAGAAGGCACCTAAACTCTGCATAGTGTAAGAGATTACAAGTGTCTTGTGTCTCTAAGAATGTTTTCCTCAATGGTATCTGACATTTTATTGACAAGAAGAGTGTTCTGCAATAACTGTGGATACAATAGCATCATAACTGCTCCTCTGGGGTGATGTTTTTGGCAAAATATTTTAAAATTTTGTACGTTTGAATGGTGATGGTGCTAGGTTGAACAAGTGACATGAGTTGTTGGTTTTAACAGATGCTGTAACAAATTTAAAGAGAATTTTCATACACTTAAATATTTATTATGAAATATCTTTTTGATATATTTTTGATTTGCAATATGTCAACATTTCACTCTTTCAATTAACAGTTTCAAATAACAGTTCAGATGTCAAAAGGCCTAAAGAAGTATATCAACCCTAAGAGAAGTCAGTCACCTGATAATGGGATTGAGTTGGTTGTGATATGCATATACAGGAAAGTATTCAGACCCTTTAAATTTTTCACTCTTTGTTTCATTGCAGCCATTGGCTAAAATCAAAAAAGGTCATTTTATTTCTCATTAATGTACACTCACCACCCCATCTTGACAGAAAAAAACAGAAATGTAGAATTTTTTGCAAATTTATTAAAAAAGAAAAACTGAAATATCACATGGTCATAAGTATTCAGACCCTTTGCTGTGACACTCATATTTAACTCCCATGCTGTCCATTTCTTCTGATCCTCCTTGAGATGGTTCTACTCCTTCATTGGAGTCCAGCTGTGTTTCATTAAACTGATTGGCCTTGATTAGGAAAGGCACACACCTGTCTATATAAGACCTCACAGTGCATGTCAGAGCAAATGAGAATCATGAGGTGGAAGGAACTGCCCAAGGAGCTCAGAGACAGAATTGTGGCAAGGCACAGATCTGGCCAAGGGTACAAAAGAATTTCTGCAGCACTCAAGGTTCCTAAGAGCACAGTGGCCTCCATAATACTTTGAAATGGGAGAAGATGACCAGAATCTCTGGTGAGAGAGGTAAAGAAGAACCCAAAGATCACTGTGGCTGAGCTGGAAAGATGCAGTAGGAAGATGGGAGAAATTTCCACAAAGTCAACTATCACTGCAGCCCTCCACCAGTCGGGGCTTTATGGCAGGGTGGCCCGACGGAAGCCTCTCCTCATTGCAAGACATATGAAAGCCCGCATAGGGTTTGCCAAAAAACACATGAAGGACTCCAAGACTATGAGAAATAAGATTCTCTGGTCTGATGAGACAAAAATTGAACTTTGTGGCATTAATTCTGGAGGAACCAGGCATTGCTCATCACCTGCCCAATACAATCCGAACAGTGAAACATGGTGGTGGCAGCATCATGCTATGGGGGTGTTTTTCAGCTGCAGGGACAGGACAACTGGTTGCAATTGAAGGAAAGATGAATGTGGCCAAGTACAGAGATATCCTGGAAGAAAATCTCTTCCAGAGTGCTCAGGACCTCAGACTGGGCTGAAGGTTCACCTTCCAACAAGACAATGGCCTTAAGCAGAGGGTGGCTGTAGCTGAGGAGGTAGAGCAGGTCACCTACCAATCGGAAGGTTGGCGGATTGATTCCTGGCTGCTCCGGGCCCCATGCCAAGATAATCAACCCAAGATGCTCTCCGACGCAAGCACTGGAGTATGAATGTGTGCGAGTGTTAGACAATAAAAGCACTTAGCTTAGTTACTTATGGAAGTGCTGTATGAATGGGTAAATGCAAACGTGTTGTATAAGCACTTTGACTGTCTGTCTAAGAGTAGAAAAGCACTATATAGAACTGGTCCATTTACAATTTAAGCACACTGCTAAAATAACAAAGGAGTGGCTTCGGAACAGCTCTGTGACCATTCTGGACTGGCCCAGCCAGAGCCCTGACCTAAAGCCAATTGAGCATCTCTGGAGAGACCTGAAAATGGCTGTCCACCATCCAACCTGACGGAACTGGAGAGGATCTGCAAATCCAGGTGTGAAAAACTTGTTGCATCATTCCCAAGAAGACTCATGGCTGCACTAGCTCAAACGGTGCTTCTACTCAATACTGAGTATCAGTTTAATTAAACACAGCTGGACTCCAATGAAGCAGTAGAACCATCTCAAGAAGGATCAGAAAAAATGGACAGCATGTGCATTAAAGTGCTGAGAGTACATTAATGAGAAATAAAATTAACTTTTTTGATTTTAGCAAATGGCTGTAATGAAACAAAGAGTGAAAAATTTGAAAAAGGTCTGAATACTGTGCGTACCCACTGTACACTGTGTATTTTTGTTTTGGTCCTGCTTTAAGACTTCTTTCCATTCATACTTTTTTTTTCTGGTTCCTCAAACACCATCTAGTTTGTGTTCATGACATTTTTAAAAATGAGCAATTACTAGTTACCTCCGCCAACGAGGTTATGTTTTTGCAGCGTTTGCATATGACTGTGCTACTGCGGGGTGGCCAACTCCAGGCCTCAAGAGCCGGTGTCCTGCAGCCTTTCGTGTCCCTGATCCAACACACCTGACTCACATATAGAAGTCATTAGCAGGATTCTGGAGAACTTGACTGCATACTGAGGAGGTAATTCAGCAACTTGATTCAGGTGTGTTGGATCAGGGACAAATCGATTTGCATGACAGTATTGACTAAACCGTGCTTCAAGGTGTGCCTTCTCGTAATCTGTGTACTGCCATTTGGTGAAACTAAAGAAAGGCTAATTTTTACTTGGTTTCTGCACGTCCGTTCATCCGACATGCAGGACACAAAACAACGGATCTAATGATTTCAGTTATTAAATTTAATTAACCATCTCAAACAGAGATTACATACTAATTCGGGTCATAAAAGTATACCAATGACCAGTGTGATACTGATCATAGAATGATCATAGAATACCGCTCTCTGTCGGACTTGCCCTCTTGCGTTGCTGCCCGTCCCTGACAGGACCCAGCAGTAATCACTTCACGTTTAAATTTAGATATTAACTTTTGTTTAAATAAATTTGTATTGTGCCATTAAATAATTGTTTTATGCTTTTATGTTCATCATTCTGCAAAAACCATGGAGTGCAAGCCTAATTACTGTGAATGCTTCAAGCATTGACAGTATTGTTGTTGGAATCTTTATTCTATTCTATTATTATTTTTAATTTTTAATAATTTTGCTGTTGTCTTTATTATATTCAATGAATGTGCTTCCATTATCACTGCTCCTCCTGGTGGATAAACAAGACATTACCACCATTTTCCCCAAATGCTGCTTAGGGGCATTCCCACCAGAGGCCGGACTGCCTACGCCATAAGCGGGGGATAATGTTTAGGCCAAGGTTCGGCCCCAAATCGGCCATGGACCATCCAATGTCCCGTCAGGGATAGGCTGGCCATTTTCAGTGACTGCATCTGTAAGCTCTGCAATGGTGGTTCACCGATCTCACAGCTAAATCACCTTTAGGAGATGGTCCTGGTGCTTACTGGGCTTTCTTGGACACCCTGAATCCTTCTTCACAAAAATTTTACCTCCGTCATTGAAGTTCTTGAGGATCCAATATATGGTTGATTTAGGGGTAATCTTACTAGTAGCAAAATGGTCTGTGTGCTTTTTGGCCATTCGTTTTTTCATTTTAAAAACAGGTGGCCATAGAGCTCTTACAATCTGCTTTTTATGTGGTTCAAACTCGTTTACCTACTCTAAAGTTGGTTCTGAATGTGGATAAGACGAAAGCAATGGTCTTCTCGCACTACAGAAGACTGTCAGAGATCCCCCTATTGCTTACCACAGCTCTAGGTGTACAAATTGAGTTTTTCACTAACTATAAATACCTTGGTTTTATATTAGATAAAGAGCTTTCTTTTGAAAAGCATATAGCAAATTTAAGAAGAACACTGAGAATGAAGATTGGGTTTTATTATCGTAGATAGATCTTGTTTTTCTCTCCAAGCTAGAAGAAAATTGGTATCAGCAACCTTCTTACCGCTCCTGGATTATGGAGATGTTTTATATATGAATGCTTCAACCAAATGTCTTCAGTCCTTAAATTCTGTCTATCACTGTGCTTTAAAGTTTGTTACAGGCAGCAGACGTCTTACACAACATTGTGAACTGTATGCAAAAGCTGAATGGCCTCCTTTGAGCGTACAGAGATACAATCACTTGATGATCCTGATTTATAAAACTCTACTTGGTTTGGCTCCAGCCTATTTAAAATCTCTTTTACAACAATCTACTACTGCCCGTTCCTTACACTCCAACAATATCTTTCTTTTGTTGGTTCCATGTGTTAGAACAGAAAAAGTGAAGCAAGCATTCAATATTATGGCTCCAATAGCATGGAATCAGCTCCAGTCTGAACTCAAGATGTCGCAGTTAATATCATTGGATTTATTTCAAGCAATTCTTGAAAACAAGCAACGTGAGTCAGTTAATCTGTGTCACTGCTTTTAAATTGTTTTGCAATTTGTTTCAAACTTGTGTACATGGTTTAATTAGGCCCGAGCAGCTAAGCGCTGCAAAGGCCTATTGTAATCGTACTGTTTCTTATTATTATTCTTCTGTAAAATAAATTGGCTTTTTGGAGGCCTACACATATATGAAAACTCACCAAACTTGGCAGCTGAATTGGGACAGTGCGAAAATTGTGTATTTTAACCTGTTAACTGGCAAGGGCCTGTGGGCGGGCCCTTTGCCGTCCTTCCGAATTTGAAGCCTCATAGCGTCACAGTAACGCTGCAGTCTGCCCTTACGATGCTTTTATTTGACAGACTAGACCCTCAGAATTGGATTGACACCTCATTTGGCCAATCATGTTAGAAAATGGCTTTTCCACAGCCAATAATAAGCAGACAGCATCATGTAATTGATTGTCGATAATTATCATTCAGGATTTTTTTCCGGCCACATTTCTTCCTCAAAGACGATGGGTCCCCACTATCCTTCCAGTTTTTAATAATGCGCTGGACAGTTCTTAACCCAATTTTAGTAGTTTCTGCAATCTCCTTAGATTTCTCTGCTTGATGCATGCCAATGATTTGACCCTTCTCAAACAGACTGACATCTTGTCATGGTCCGGGGCCATGTGCTCAGTATTTTGTGTTTAGTTCTTTTGGGTTTCTGTTTTCAGTAAGCTCCTGTTATGTTTTCCAGTTTGTATTTGGTATTTGTTCTTACATCTAGTTCCTGTCTTATTTGTGTTTTGTTTTCCTTCCTGTGTCTCCCTCCCCAGGTGTTCCTCATCCCTTCATTACCTAGTGTGTTTATATTGTCTGTGTTCCAGTTAGTCTTTGTCACGTCTACGTCATTGCTTCCTTGTCATTTGCTCCCCTGCTGTGTATTGTCCATGTGTTTCCTTGGTTTTGGGATTTCCTGTTAAGTTCTCTTTCTGTTTGGATGCATTTTCTCCCCCTTGTTCTGTATTGCTCACGCCAAATAAAGGCTACATTACCTGATCACCTTGGCTTCCGTATTCTGCGTTGGGGTCCACTTCCTGCCTGCGACACAGCCGTACATGACACATCTTTTCCACAATCACGCAATGTGTCTTTTTGACACTGCCCCGCCTCTTTCCGCTTCACCCGTTAATCATGCAGGAAGCAACTGCATGGCAGCGTTCCCAACTTGTTGCTAGATTTAGAGGCTTTTCAGACTTCGCTGGTGACTAGCGACAAATTTAGACTTTTTCTGGTGAAGTTGGAGAGTTTTGGAAACCTGAAATCCTCCGCTGTCATCGTGTCTTGTGTACATAAAGCCTTTGTACTGCGTCTGTTTGTGTGCTTTGGAGCATCGCCCGGTACCCCCTGCTTGCAGGCAGGGCCCCGCCATACCACAACTCCATAGCAGACGTTGGTTTGTACCATAAGTCACATGACCTTAATAGCGGAAGTGGGCCTTTATCGTGTGCTTGCAGATGCCGCATTGAGCGGGTGGGCCCGTTGCTGTGATACGTCAGCACATTTGTCTATGGATTTACTGAGCTGGCTGTTCATTCAGTCTGTCACAGTACTGGATTTACAGGAGTACACACAGGAGGAAGTACTTTCCAGTGAAGTAGACTTCACCAGATTGGCTTTTTAAAGGATAAGTAAGCCTTTTGCTATTTTAGCTCTGTATCTTTTCTATCTACATTTTAATAGATAGAAATAATAATAATAGCACAGCTGTGAGTCTTTTTATAGAGGAAAAAAGCATGAATTTATTTGAGGAGCATTATTATTTAAATATGCCAATAGCAATTTCTCATGTACACCTACAGCTGAATGTTAATGAAGAATGTCTGTGTGACATTTAGGACATGTAGCTTTGACTCAGAAGTGCCTTTTTGTTTATACCTTTTGGAAAGAAAACATTTTGAGATATATATATATTGTATATCGCCATTCAGCTAAAAAATATTGAGATATTACTTTTAGTCCATATCGCCCAGCCCTATGTAACCAAAAATATCTGGGGAATGTTTCAACCACCTTGGTAAATCTGTGCCATGAAGAGCTGAGGTAGTTTCAATTTTAAACTAACATAGATTTAGCAAACATGCAGAAAATCAGGCATAGGTGACACATTGCTACCTTGTTGAAATCCTGCAATTAAGCAATCTGTGCATTCACTCAATTACCACAATCCAACTCTGTGTAGCCTGAGAGCTACACAAATAAACGCCAACATGGAACCATAAATTCAGCTTAATATTTATTGCAGGACATGTCAGTTAAGATCTAGTCCGTGTGTGTGTGTGTGTGTGTGTGTGTGTGTGTTGCATTCATCCTCACATCTTTGGCCTCCAGCAGATCCTTGCAGCGTTCATTGCGATTTGAGTGAGGAACCACTTCCGGGTTGACACAGGTGTGATCTCTGCTGGATAAGATGGTCATGGGCACACCGCAGTAAACGGTGCGCTTCAGCTCATGGGTGATCAGCAATACGACAAATGAACCAAGGAACCACATAACAGG
>JAMQGT020011166.1:0-12257 GCA_024447675.2 Pterophyllum scalare
TGTGAGGAGGAACAGGAGAAGTATGCCAGAGCCCTAAAAAATGACCTCCAGTAGGCTACTCATGTACATGTTTCTAACCAAACTGTCAGAATCAAACTCCAGAAAGGTGGCGTGAGGCCCAGATGCCCTTTAGCAGGACCCCTGCTTACATCCCAGCCCCATGCAACTTGAGTGGCATTTGCCAGAGAATAACAGAACTGGTAGGTTCACCGTCGGTGCTCCATTCCCTTCACAAATTAGTGCAAGTTCACACTGAGACACATGTGGCAGTCTGAAGAAGCCGTGGCAAATGATGGATGATGTTGCTGCCTGCAAGGCACATCAAGGCATTTCCTTGATGACTGCTATGCTGAATGGGCTGCAGGTACCATGTCATGCTACCTGTAGTGACAAGGACCCTAGCAACAAAATAAAACTGTAGAAAAATCAGGCAGTTTAAGGAGAAAGCAATGGTCTGTAGTCTTTTACCACCTCCTGCAAAACCTTTTTTGCATTTGAAGGTTGTCCTGTTGTTTCTTCTCCAGTGCGTCTGTTGTCACATTCATTTGCACCAAAGCTGCACTTTCCTAACAAGACAGACTTTGTGCTACACTGTGATGATTGAGTGTATTGTAAATACCCTATACAAATACTTCTCTTGTGATCAAAATGCATTTTTAAATGTGAAGAGAAGTTAGTGAGTAATAAATAAAATAATAAAGTGTGAAATGTGCATAATTATTGTGTTGGAGCATTTAGTGATGTCGTATTTTTGCAGATGGAAGATGTCCAATTGTCAAGTAGTTGTGGCTGTTCAAATTTCAAGTTTGAAAATATTCAGTCAGAAAATATTAGTTTGAAGCATGACAACAGCTGGATTTTTATTGTTTGTTTGTTTGTTTGTTTGGCCAGAATCTTTTTATTCAATAAATAAACACATTAACAATAAATAAAGATATTAACACTCACGTTACAGCATATTGCAGAACAAAAGCAGCACCATGCAAACATTTACAAATGATCACTCTTTTTTGAGAGAGCGGAAGCTTATGTGCTGTTTGATTTACTGATAATACTCAAATACAGACCTTTAAAGTCAAGATATTTCCTTTAGGCTTTTTCTTGGCAACACATTTCACAACATAATAAGCTAATAACACTAATGCTGATGTGAAATATCCAAATGGCTCCGCTCAAAGATATTTTATAAAGCCTTGACTCGAGCGAGATTTATGTGCAACACATTAAACACAAAACTGATATGGACCAATTGTGCAGTTGATATCATATCAGCAACATGCTGCATATGCTCACATTCAATACATATAACATGAATTAACATTTAGTTAAAAGTCCTGTTCAGTTCATTGTTGCAATTAAACTAAATTGGATTTTTTTTTATTTTATAAATGCACTCAAAGCAGGTGGTGGTTGAGAGCAATTTGGTGTCCAATATGAGACAACAAATAGAGGTGTTTTTAAAAAAAAAAAAAAGAGATTATTGTGTGGGTCTCCAGTGTGCTGCGAATGTATCAATCATCTTTGATTGTAGACAGTTTATTCCTAAGTGGTCATTTTATTAATTAGATTTCCTTATTAAATTCCTGTAATTATGAGTGTTCAGTTAATCAAATTAATTAAATGGCAATAAGTATTAATTTTTCTCCCGCTGTTATTAAGAGTGGTTGTGAAATGTAGGTGTAAGACTTATTCAGTGAGATTATGGCAAGTTTAAACTGATATATCATCAGTTCGGCTTGAATGAGTCCTCAGTGGATCAGCAGGTTGCAAGACAATCTGCACTGAGTCACCCTCTGGATATGTGGTGGTTTTTTTAAATGCTGCTTGAGAGTGAAGACGTGTGTTACTCTGTGGTGCCTTTTCAGATCTGATGAGTGGAATCCAATTTATTAAGTGTGAGAAAACAGAGGGTTAACAAACACAAGATATAATACAGCATCAATTACATAAGTGGAACATGAACAGATTCAAAAGACAACAAGATTTCATTGAGGAAAAGACATTCATGAAATTCGTCATATCTTACTGATTGAGATTTCTGGGCTTGAGGCATTTTTTGTGATGTTGCTGTTGCTTACCTCCTCTGTGTTTACACTCTGAACATCTGAGGCAATCTGCCTGCGAGAGGACAGATGAGTCATTTGTAGAAGGCAGGTGTTGGTTTCTAACTCAGTCTGTCTATTTGAACTGTGACGGCATCTCCTCATACCCTTGTGAAAATGAATGGTAAACAGACCATAGGTGATGGGATCTAAACAGGCATTGAAAAGGCCAAAGATAAACAGCATATGAGTCAGTGAATGCGAGACTGTCTCTTCCATTTTTTCCGGAAACAACCAATACCACAATCCAAGCAGATAGTACGGGGTCCAGCAGACGATGAACGAAGTCACAATGACAATACTCATTTTAAGGGTTCTCATCCGAGCTTTGGGGATATTATTGTGGGATCGGCGAAGATGAACATCTCTTGACAGCACTAGAAGAAGAGAAAACACCATCTCTGTTACGCCATATCTCCCTGAAAATATACAGTCATGTGAAAAAGAAAGTTTTTGCACAGAATTCTATACGGTACTATTAAAAATTCAATACATCCTTACTGCTTCCATAGGAATTACGAGGGTAAGTAGCAACCAGGTGCTGCTAATCAAATGTGCTTGATTAAATGATCATCAGCAAATGTGGGAACTTGTATAAAAGCAGAGGTTTTGGCAGATGTTTTCATCTGGAGCATTCAGGTTTACATTAAAACAATGCCACAATCTCCCCAGGAGTGGACATATCATCAGATTCCCCCGACTGTGCATTGCTTAGAGAAACATCAAGCCCAAGAGCTACATCTCAGATTCTAGAGGTCCCAGTTAGCATATTATGTTCATTACAGTACAATTAGAAAAAAAATTGTACATGTATGACCTGTTTAGAAGGGGTGCCAGGAGAAAGGCCAAGACTGTCATGATCCTGGGCCATTGGCCCAGTGCACCTTAGGTTTTTGAATTAGGATTTTAGTTTGTCAGTGTTTTCTGTTTAGTTATCTGTGTTAGTTCCTGTTCCTTCGTGTTGTCTTTCCAATGGTCTGTGTTCAGGTGTTCTTGCTAAGTTTACATGTGTGTCATGGTTAGTCACTTCCTGTTTTATTTTGACAATCTTAATGTTCCTTGTGCTTTGTTTTGCTTCCCCTTGTCTCATCAGTGTCATTGTGTTCTGCTGTGCTCCTCACATTTTTCCACTCCCCTCATTATCCCTTTGTGTCGGCATTTCTTCTAGTTCCTGGTTGCATCATTAGTTGTGCTCCCGCGGTCTCACATGCATGTCTAGTCTAGTCAAGTCAAGCTTATTCCACGTCTCTCCCTGTCAGGTCTTATTCCAGAGAGAGTTCATGTTTTGTTTTGTATGGCATGTGTACAATAAAACCTGTGTATAAAATACACCGTTCTGAAGTTCTGCATTTGGGGCCCTATTCCTGCCTGCACAGCGGCAATCCCTGACAAAGACTCCACCAAAGTGGAGATTTCTGACCATAATGCACAGCACCGTGCTTAGAGAAACCAGGTGCTGTGAAAACACAGCATATCAGCACAAATGTCTAACTGTCGAGCACAGTGGTTGAGAGATGATGATTTGGACTTGTTTTGCAGTCATTAAGTCAACCATGAAAAACTCTGTATACCAAAGTATTCTTAAGTCAAGTGTGAGGCCATCTGTCTGACAGCTGAAGCTTGGCAAAAATTGGGTTATTGCAACACGAAAACTACTCCAAGCACAGCAGCAGAATGGCTGAAAAGACCTCAGCCTGATTGGAATTCTGTAGTGGGACCTTAAGAGATGAAGGAATGCTTATAAAGCATTACCCAAACCTCAGTGAACTGATGAATATTGTTGCAAAACATGAGACTCACGGTTATTCCGAGCCATACGACTGGATATCTCAATAAGGATTCTTGTGTAGCAGAAGATCATGATGGCCAAAGGCAGGAGGAAGAGGCACACAAACGTGAACATGTTGTAAAGGGTCTCCTGCCAGCGCTGGACAAAACTGCCATGGGTGGTGCACTGGGTGAAGTTCTCTGGGACAGTGATGGTTACATTGTGAAATATAAACATCTGGATAAAAAATAAAAAGACAAGAAAAGTTTTAATGAACTTAACTTTTTATTATTATTATTATTATTTAGCTAAAGATGCTTCCTTATCCTCGATCAACACTCCATCTTCCAGCCCCGTTGGAGGCAGTGATGTGCCCATAAAATCTATCTTTAAGAGAAAAGTTATTACAGTTTCTATCCACAGTAGAAAGAATCTGAGGGATGCCCTCATTCCTCATGTGCCTCATGCCCAATCTGTTCTTTCTAATAATAAGTAATTATTAAACTTTTTTTGTCTGTTAGTGTCATTTCTGTCTCTCACATTGTCTTTAGAGATCTTCTAAGTAGTACTGAAGCAACAGCCATCAGATGAAATAATCATTCTTACACAGCATCAAGCTTGACTCCATAGTGCAGTGGTTTACACAGCCACCAAAGAATCTGTGGTTCAATCTTTGGGGAAAACACTAATCCCTTTGGGCATATGGTGTGAAAATGTGCCAAATCACACATGTGGAGCTAGCTGTTGTGGTGCCCCCTTGTTGATATGGGAGCAACTGAAAGAAGCTTAAGGGTGTCCAGATTGGTTAAAAAAATTAGCAGACAGTGGCTACTGATAGCCACTTTATTAGTTTGAATGCATTATTATATTAACTTATAATTCACAATATAAAATGCCGTCTATTCTTAAAGGACAAAACTGTTTACTTAGTAATGCATTAGTTTTTCAGTAACAAGTGATTATTTCTGTCAAAAATTCATTACAGTATTCATTACATGCTAGTCCCCAGTATATTGCTGGAAGCTAGCATTGGATGGTGCCTTGATGCGAGATCGCCTTATTAAACCAAAGCAGCAAGTAAAAAATAAAAATCTTTTTTCTCACGTTGCTGGAATCGCAATCAAAATTAGCACTCATTTTTTTCAAAGAACAAAAGCATTTTTCGCTTTTAGCATTTACCATTTGTATTAACACTATATTCGCCTTATAATGGGGTTTTAAAAATCTGGGCGTTCTGTTTAGATTTTACATTTTATACTTGTTCCTGACATTTGGGAAAACTGGTCTGCAAGGACCTTGCAGAAAAGTCAGTCCCACGACACATATCTGGACTCACAATATGTTGCATTTACTGATGGTTAAGACCAGAAATTGCAATTCTTGCAGACAAAAAAAAGACCAGGACTGAACCATTGCTTTTAAAGCACTTAAATTAATCTGATGGGAACCTGTATTCTCATACATGTAATAAAAACATTGTCAATACAGGCAGTGGTTCTCTGTTCAGGAAATGTATAAAAATAAACCAAAAACAATTTTTTTCCATTACAGACAAAAATAAAAAGCAATGCCATGTTTCAAATTTTCTAACCTGTTTTATTGTGTTTATGAAGCTACACGAAGACAAAGTGAGGACAGGCGTCATCGAGTTTCAAGGGAAAGTCAAGCCTCGGGGCTAAAACATTTATTAGAATTTGAGTATCTATCTGCCTCTGAGCTGAGAAAAATAGAAACAGCAGCAGCGGTATTGCTCCTGGCAATTTTAGCAAAACACAACCCGCAATTTGTTGGAGGCTCTCACAGAAAAGAGAAAAAGCGCTGTAAACTGGTAAATGCATCCATTATCTGCCCAGGTATGCAGAAACAAATGCAATGCAATGCAAGACAACTCTGTTATTCAAAATTCTGTATACCACACAGGATATATCTGAATGAGCACATTTTCCAAAGAAACAGGAGAATAGCATAAACAATAAGCAGGGAGTCAAATGTTTTTGATGAGTGTCCATAAGTGTAAAACTCCAGTGAGATTTCCACCTGGATTACTTTCCACAATTTCAGTTATTACTTGCCCTCCTCCTCACCTCTCATTTATATTGGAAAGAGAACCCTTGACAATCTCCATCCATCAGTTTTCTTTCACTTAGCCAATTTAGGGGGGTGGAGCCTATCCCAGAAGAAACGCCACACAGAAGTGGATTTGAACCCAGGACCTTCTTGCGGTGAGGCAACAGCGCTAACCACTGCACCACCATGCTGCCAGTGCAAATGTGTGGCACAGTGTTATTATTTTTTTTTTCACAGTGTTATTTTTTTTAAGAGAATGCTCTGATAATACAGTACAAGCTTGAAAGGAGATATCGTTGGTACTGATGTTTTAAATGGATTAAATTTAAGGATTGTTAAATTTGTAAGAGATTTTTTACCATGACCTTCCACAGCAAAGACAGTCCCCAATGATAAGAGTCCAGTCTTCAGTCCTGTGCTCCTTTAGCACTTTATTACATCTGGTAACTAAATATCACACTGCTCTTTTGCTATAAAGCTGGTGAAAAAAAGCCATGCCTATAAAACTTTGTATTATTTATTAGTGGATCCATCAAGTGTTCTGGCTTTGAATTTGTTCTGATTATTTTCTAATGAAATGTGTAAATGTTACAGTTGTTTTTTTCTTTCTTTGTTTTTTGTTTTTTTTTGGGGGGGGGTGCTTTTTTGCAGCTGGTTCTCAACAGAAGAGTTTTTTAGAGGCTGGAGGATTGTTTATTCTCTGTGCTGTGCATATACAGATGGATGACAAATTCAAAGAAAAACACTGGCATGATTAAGATATTCACTGAAGAGTATTCTGTCTTATAAGTCACTGAACAAAATACATTGCACTTGGAACATAAATGTGTATATGTGTAAAGTACCCGCCTTAATCCGTTGTGGCACAGATTTAGCAAGGTGCTGGAAACATTTCCCAGAGATTTTGGTGCATGTTGGCATGACAGCATCACACAGTTGATGCAGATTTTGTCTGCTGCACATCCATGATGTGAAACTCCCATTTCAACATATCACAAAAGTCCCCTATCAGACTGAGATCTTATAACTGTGGATGCCATCTGAGTACAATGAACTCATTGTTATGTTCAAAAAACCAATTTGAGATGATTTGAGTTTTGTGACATGCTGCGTTATCCGCATTATCCTGGTCAAAAAGGGATTGACGTAGTCACCAATAACACTGGGGTAGACTGTGGCTTTTAAAAGATGCTCTTGTGGTACTAAAGGGTCCAAAGTGTACCAAGGAAATATCCCCCACCCCATTACACCAGCAGCAGCAGCCTGATACCAAATTCTGACCCTACCATTTGAATGTTGGCACAGAAATCGAGACTCATTTTTAGAATCAACCATTTTTTAGAATTTTCTCTTGTCTAACTTTGGTGAGCCTGTGAGAATTGTAGCCTCACTTTCCTGTTCTTAGCTAACAGGAGTTGTCCCTGCCAAGCTGCTGCTGTAACCAATCTGATTCAAGGTTTGACATGTGCATTCAGAGATGCTCTTCTGCAAATCTTGGTTGTAACAACTAGTTATTTGTTGCCTTCCTACTGGCTTGAACCAGGCAGAGCTGCTGCTCCCTTGATATTTTCTCTTTTTCAGACAATTTTCTGCAGGGCATGTTGATCATGTCCATATGCCTAAATGCACTGAGTTGTTGTCATGCGATTGCCTAATTAGATATTTGAATTAATGAGTAGTTCAGCAGATGTACCTAATGAAGTGAAAGGTACACACGGTAACAAATTACTGTACAAAAACAGCAAACAACGACAAATTCTGACAGCAACCATTAGTTTCCCATTAAGAGGGAGCTAAACTGTAGAAAAGATTGCTTTCTGGGCAATATTTCCCAATAGATACTGCGATATATTGCAATACATTTCGGAAACTTTCAAGACAGTATGTGAAATCTTTCAATTACCTGAACAAAACTGAAAGAGCATATGCAAAACAGTCCATCTAAATGTCAAAATCTGTCAAGCCCACAGTCTGTAAGTCTGTAAGTCTGTAACTGGAGCAGAAGAGTTTTACTAAAAAATACCATATATGGGCGAACTTGCATTTTATGGGCGAAAAAGCCTGCCTAAGAAAGAGGAAGAGGAATGAGGATGGGTGGTAGTGTTGCAAGGAGAAGACAACAGAATATATGGGAAGATGGAGAAGAGTGCAGAGGATAGATGTGGCATACATGCTGCTTCTTCCCATTACAGTGCAAGAGAGAGCATTAGAAGGGAGGTTAATAAGAATCTGTGGCCCAAAGGAGGCCACAAAATGACCAATTATTAGCAGCACTGTAATATACTGTAATAACGGTACTGTTGTCCTTTGCCTCCAATGGTATATGTGTGGTATAGTCTACCTGCTTTGTTTGAAGTACTGAGTACTTTTTTTCTGCCACTGTAACTGCATTTTACTGCATTGTGTGACTCTTGAAGGACAATTTTTTTTTCTCCTCACAAATTAAAGTGCTTTTTTTTCTTTTCAAAATAGAATGAAAACTCGTGCTTTTCAAATGGGCATCTGAAGAGAAGTGACTGTGATACAAAAAAGCATTCTGTTATACAAACAAACCAAAGAAACTATTCTGATATAACAGGCATTCAGGATCAGCTGTCATTCTGACAAAATGTCTGAACGTTTTGACCACCTGGGTTTAAACAATATCAAAGGAATTTGTCATTTTGGTGGCAACAACTTATTGATCGACACCAATTTTATTTCAGCAGATGGAGTAAAGATTTTGGTTGAGTTACAGCTTTCTGCATGATCATCTGTTGCGTTTTGCTTGTATTATATGTGCTACCAAAATGTACCAAATATATCAAAATGAATAAAAACCTATAATTTGTTACAGCAGTGTATTCTAATTCAGAATGTGGTATGACTACAAAAAATGCCATAAAGTAGGAAACAGTAGGAGAACTGTAAATCTAGAATTTTACTCTTCATCTGCATATCCATCTTTCAAAACTGCAGAATGTGTTGTCAGTAACATTGCAAATTAGGGTGTTTTGCTTGAGAATATCTTTTTTTTTTTTAAAGATCAGTAAGTAAAAGAAGGAACACATGAAAGAAAAGAATAGGAATATAGGGGAAGAGCAGAAACAACATAAACAGAGTCACTTCTCTTTTATATGAGATTAAATATTAAGATTAAAGATTAATAATTAAAGCTTAAAATGTGAGTTGATAACAATACAATAAACACAATATTTTACTTACACAACATGTAAGTGCAACCACTTGTCCAACAGTTGTGGAGAGCTGGAGCCTGTCCCAGCCGAGAGAGGGCACAAAGCATAATACACCCTGGACAGGCTGCCAGCAAACCTCAGTCCTTTGAGTGTTAAAATGTGGATGATGAAGTTCATTATCTGGCTTGTGCTCTTATAGTCACAAACTGTATAAAAGATGGATGTAGCCACCATTTGATTTGGCCACTTGGTCAGTGGCATCCCATTTTGAAGCCTCAAACTGAGTGAGTGTTTCTGCTGTTACCATCTTGGTGTTTTGAAGCCAGCTGTGATGAGCGAGAAGTGGATCTGATTGTGAGGACTTTTCAGTCACTAGTCATTATAGCTAATGAGTGTATCCTGGATGATCCTCCTTTCTGACTCTTAGAATCATCATAATTTATAAAAATGGACTTCATGTTTCATTCAATATGACCTGAAGCTAGTGGTCAGCACCTTAAAGTCATCAGAAAAGTGTTTCCTTTGGGCCATTTTCCCTCAGGCTTCTATACAACTCAAAGTCCTCTTGTGGGCCATTAGAAAGAATGCAGGCTTAAGGCATTTCCACACTGGTGCCACTTTTCAGGCCCAAAGCTCCATCCAGTTTTTTATAATGTCTACATTCACTCTGCAAATGATGTCAAATGAGGTCTAAAAAAGCTTGTTAAATGGACCTTTGTCTCTGTGTGTCAAAGTGCCCTTGGGCAAGACACTGAACTCCAAGTTGCTCCCACTCTCTCTCCCATTGCAGGTCTGGCACAGTGGGGTGTAACTACATGTGTGAAGTCTAAAAATGTATAATATTTACCATTCAATCACATGAACACACTGTATAGAAAGTTTAGTCATAACTTCTCAAGGTATTTTCCCTGGAAATAGCCTGACTGATGAAGGCTGACAGCCTTCTTTGTTATGCTCTAACTCAGTGGTTCCCAAAGTGTGGACTGCAGACCCTTGGTGGTTTGCGAAGGTACTGCAGGTGGGCCGCGGTAATGACAGAAATTCAGTTTGGAAATTACTCACTTATTTTCTGGTTTTTCAGTGGGCTGCAGCACTCTTGACTTTGGGAACCACTGCTCTAATTCATTATCCTGCATCCTCCCACAACAGATGAAGGCCAAAGTCTGAAAATGAAAACTCATATTTGACTGACAAGTTAAAGATAACATTTGAAACTGGAAAAATAAAATCTAGATGACGCATAAAATCTGCAACATCAAAACACTAAAACAAGTAAAAATTTGAAATATTTTATTCAAAAGAAATTACAGAAATGAAACAAAAATATATTATAAATTATAATATACATTGTTTTTTTCCCCCTGTGCTTAGACATAGTTTAAAAGCCCATTATCAAAACTTTTCCGTTACTTTTCTTAAAATTAACAACTTTTGTGTGTGTATTTTCTCTTACCTGAGGGAGTGAGAGGATGACACTCATCGTCCAGGCCACAGTCAACATGATTTTGCTCTTCCTTTTGGCCTCACTGATTCCCAGCGGATTGAGGATGGCGGATTGCCTGTCCAAACTAATGACCACTGTCACAAAAGCGCAGGAGTACATCGCCACCAGCTTCATGAACATCAGCAGCCTGCAGGCGATGTCTCCCGCCTGCCACTGCACCGTGATGTTCCACACCGCGTCCACCGGCATCACGATGAAAGTCACCAGCAGGTCCGCCACCGTGAGGTTCATTATGAGGATCCGGACGTGTGACTTGCGCTTACCGCCGCTGCCGGCAGCCCACAGCACGGCCAAGTTGCATACAGCTGACACTGCGCACAGAGTGAAGGTGATGATGACTCTGACTTTGGCTGCTGTGGAGAAAGTGGGAAGCTCTAGCGCGTCTCCATTAGCGCTCTTATTGCACACTGAGGTGGGTCCCTGACAGCTGCCATTCAGTGTTTGATCCGTCAGCTGGTGGAACATAGCCTGAAGAAGACCGGAGTGACGGGACACCCCCCCCCCAAAAAGAAAAAAAGACAAACAAAAAGATCCCTGCTTTAGCTAGAATGCGTGTTTTTTCTCCTTCCTCATCTCAAGCTGGACCTGCAACTGTGAAAGGGGAGAAAAAGCTGGGGATATTTTCCGATTTCTTTATTCAACTTGATAAAAATGGAAAAGGTGCAAATATGTGACATATTGTCATATTATAGAAGAATTGCTGGCCTATGCAGCTTTAATTGTAGTGCAATATGCTGAATTATTATTATTTGGCGTTTTCCTGGTGCGCAACAATTAAGATTTCAGAGACAGCGACAGTAATGTTAACAAAGCGATAAAGACAGAAAAGAAAAGCAGAGGATTTAGAATTTTATTTTATTTTTATTTTTTTAAAAAGGGTAAAGGTAAAGAAAATGTCACAAAATTACTGAAGTAGAATAAATCCCTGAACTTCTAATCTCATCCTTTAATTTTCTCACTGTTTCATACCTTCTTGTTATTCTGCCATTGTTCCGAAGAGAAGGAAAGTCAGAATAAATCAGGATAAGCCAGTTTTCGACGCAGAAACAAAAGCTTACCTGCAGATAGGAGCTGTTACCAGCGAGCGCTAATAGAGATCGCGTTACTGCAGTCACTGCAGCGGTTGCTTCCGAGCGCTTCATTCATCCGCTGTGCAAAAATGACAAGCAACACCATCACCCGGGTTAACCATTCACGAACCGGTGCGGCTCCTCTTCGCACAAGAATGTGCCGTAAAGCTTGGGGGGGGGGTGCAAGTTGTGAAGAGCAAGATGCACTGAAGATTCAGAGAAAGCCAGGCAGCCCCCACCTTTCCTCCGCCTAAGAAAGTGGATTTGTTGTTGTTAGTCTCAAGTGGCACACAGACTTTTTGTTTGATATCACTTTCCGCAAAACTGGGACGATATCAAATACCTTTACTGGTGGTTTTAGTGAAATCTTTCATGTTTGGAGTTTTCTTCTTTGCTGTGTGTCTCTAAATTGGGGAAAAAATAAAATCCAGTTTTGTTCAATTAGGAGTAGACTCAGTGCTTAAAAAGTCAAACATCCACTTTTAAAGACTGATGGAAGACTGTCTGATTAATGACTGATTATTGTACACTACAGTTCAAATCATCATTATGTTAGCATTAATAAGAATA
>JAMQGT020011167.1:0-34410 GCA_024447675.2 Pterophyllum scalare
TCTCTCTCTCTCTCTCTCTCTCTCTCTGTCGCGCTCGCCAGCCGAATATGGACATAACCTAATTATGACTTCGGATGTGTCCCTTGAGTTTCTAGAGCAAGCTGTTTGCTATCTACTTCAAATGTTCTCAGCTCACACAAAAACCCTCCCTCAGCGTGGCAGATCACAAGGCTCTTGTCACATCGGAACATCTAAGTAATTCCAGGAACCAAGAGTTGTCACTTTATCATTGCAGATTTTCTTTGTTTGTAATCTGCCTCCTTTTTTTAACACAGCATTTATGTTTTTAATAAAATTGCTTCCCGTGATGTTTACATTTTTTTGGCCGTGCACAGTCATCTTAACAAGCCAAAGGTGGGTTTATGACTCAAGCAGATGTGCGTATGTGAGGTGAGAAACTGATTTTTTAAAAAAAAATCAGTTTTCTCACCTCGAGCAGTACACACATCTGCTTGAGTCATAAACCCACTTTTCACTTGTAATTATCTCGAGCATGTAGGACGGCCAAAGAAATGTAAACATCTTGCCAATACGGAAGCAATTTCATCAAAAACATAAATGCTGTGTTCCTATTATAAAAGAGAGCATACCAACAACAAACAAAATCCGCAAATGCATAAAGTGACAAACTCTTGGTTCCTGGAATTTCCATGTTCCCGATGTGACAGAGCCTTCTGAGTCTGCCAACGCCAGGGAGGGTTTTTGTGTGAGCTGAGAACATTTGAAGTAGAATCAGCGAGCAGCTTGCTCTCAAAACTCAAGGGACACATCCGAGTACTCATAATTAGGCGAGAAGTTGTGTCCATCTTCTATTACCGCTCGCAGACACAAACACATTCAGCAGCGCCGACACATACAGTGCATGAAATATGGCTGCAACTGACACAGGCGGTTTTTCGCCCACACGGCACAACAGTCCGGTTATGTGCCATTTTCCACATCAAATTCTTTCCCCCAGTTTTCACCAATCTCATGTTTGCTGTAATGTTTTCAGTACACAATAGCAGCACTGGTGTTAAGCTAATGTTGCCCCATCAAGAGGAGAGCACCAACAACAACCAAACACTTTTCTCTCCTCTTCCCACCCTGTTTACGACCGGATCCATTCGTGTCTCACTTTGTTCCCACGCTCCCTCACTTCTTTTTCTCTCCTCTGCATTGTCCTGTGCCCTCAGGTTAGAGGTTCTCTCTGTTTCTTCCACTAAAGCCTGGAAAACAGAGGAGGAGGATGAGAATAAGAGAGAAGAGGAGGGCTGAGCAACAAGGCCTGTCCGTCTGCCTTCTTCGGCCTGGCTGACTAACCGGTCTGAACTGGTTCTGACATAGGTGAACTGAGAGAAGTGTCCTGTTTCGCCTCTGGACAAAAAGGAACCATGGTGGCATTCCACGGACAGTCAGCAGGTACCAGGAAAGTATACGTCTGCCTATGTGTGTGTGAATATTTGTGTGTGTGTGTGTGTGTGTGTGTGTGTGTGTGTGCGCGTGCCTGTCTCCCAAGACCTTTGAGGCCTGGATCATTGCCAAGTTCATCTGTTAATGGACAGCTACTAGGAGAGAGACCCCCCCACCCCACCCCGGACCCCTCCCCACCCGCCTCCCTCCTCTCTGTCTCTCCAGCAGCGCGTGCCTGCTTACGACCCCGCCCCCCCTTTTAACCTCCCCAACCCCCATTCAGGCCTGTTCAGATACTGGCCAGCCCGCAATCTCCCTCTTCCTCCACTCCCCTTCTTCGTTCCCCTGAAAGCTATATCATTCTCTTTCTCCCTCTCCTCCTCACTGCCCCCCAATACTATGTGTGTCTCCTATTCAAGATAAACAGAGAGCTTCAAGTTCAGGGGACACCCTGGGACCCTTTAACAAAGCCATCTATCATGCTGTCTGCCTGAGCCTCCTTTGGACATAGTGGGCTTTGCTGCTGCTCCTGCTGCTGCTATGTCTCTCTCTCAGTCTGTGCATGTGCACGAGAGTGTGAAAACCCATACGCTGGATATGGACCATACAGGCAGCCTGTTAACTCTAACTAGCAACTTGCACTAGCTGATCCAGATCTGGATAATTTCTGTAATGTGTTTCTGGCCCCTCCGCAATCACAGCAAAGACAAACTGACAGCCCGCTCACCCACCCATCCAAAATTAGACAAACTCCCAATAAAAGGCATGCCACAGAGTGCACACATGTAAGCCACTTTCTCAGCACACCTTGGAGATAGACATTGCTGACCTCTCTCTGATTCCCCTCAAGTCAAACTGTGGGACGATTAACCAAACTGTCAACAGCTTAATAGTCTGGGAATAAGAACTGACAGTAGGCCTCGAAGCTCTGTGTAAACACTATGGAGATTATGAATGGTACATGACAGAGGGAGAAGGGAGAGAGAAGAAGAATCATAAGTGAATGGGAGAATCCCTGTTCACACAAGCAATATTTTATGGATCAAAATATCTGGGTGGTCTGTCATACAGAAAAATGCAGTGATATGGCTTTTTCATTTTGAAATTGTATTCCGTGAATTATTTTTTTGCTTAAAATGGGTAGCAACAATTTTGGAAACGCAGCAAGGAGGTAAGTTATGTCAAATAAGAAGATAAGGTCGTAATTGGTTTAATTACCTTTTTTTCCCCTTTTTTTTTGGCCTTATGTTAAGTAAAGCCACCTGTACTGGGCTACAAAGTAGGTTTTCAATTTCTAGAGTATGCCAAATAAAGAAGTGAGTTCAGTCCCTACAGTGCTGATGAGGACTGTGTTAGGAATATTTTCAAGTAAGTATGCATTTTTTTATACATATATATTTTATTTTATTCTTTCTATCAAGCTACTGTGACCAGAGCTGGCTAATTAACTCTTGCCACAATTTCACTCCAGACATTCACATCCTGGTCACAGAAACACCCAGGCATTCTTTTTTTCTGTCTTCCTGCCTCTTTTACTCCCTCTCTTACACGTCCTTCTGTTTTTTTCCTCCTTTATTTTTCCAACAAACAGCCACAGCAGAGGCCCCAAAAGCCCAGCAGCTGCTGTCCTCTTCAGCCTTCAAGAGAGGTGGACTGGCCTGCAGGTTTTAGAGCGCTAAATTATCCATTAGATGTTATCAAGTTGTAGCAGGCTGATGCCATTCTGCTAGGAACCATCAATCTTTCATGAGTCCCAGACACAACGTGCATTGGGATGCACTACCAGAATCTCTTCACTCCCAATACAGCACCCTCCCTATCCAAGTCTGCAAACTGCACGCAAACGTGGATACGTACACATAGTAAAGTTGACATCCACACACACAGTCAACAAATACACATGCTGACATAAATGCAGTGAGGTACACACTCTTGCACTCAAGCTTTGCAGAAACAAGCTGGACAGAGCTTGCTTAGGGAACATTCAGTTCTTACGCATTTTTTGCCCCCTTCTAGCTCACCCCACTTTCTCCCCCAAAACAACATTTTGAGCCAAGCCTCAAAATTTACGCTGCCTAAGCTGTGTTTCACCACCCCTCACACTAGGTTCCGTTGCACACTCTTCCTTTATTTTCTCATCTCTCTCCCCCTCCCTCTTCTTCTTGCTGTGGCCTGGCAAGCAGGCAGGGCAGACATGTTCAGAATGTGCTCCAGTAATGGGGTGAATCAAAAATGCAAAACAATTGGCAATTACCGTGCAGGGCCCTAATGGTCATTAGAATTTACAACAAGGTAATGAACTGAGAGTCAGCTCAGTCCATGCATATTCATAAAGCAATCAGGCCTTTGAAGATTAAAGAAGCGCTTCAAATTTAAATGAGGGCGCCAGCATGTTATCAGTGAGATTCAGCCTGCAAAAGTAAAGGGTGCCTGGGACAGGAGTGTGCATTTATGAGTGTGTGTACATGTATGTGTCTGTGCAGAATGATGGCTGGGGGTCAGTTTGGTGTGGGGGTTGGAGTGGAGGTGGAAGTATGTGTGTGCATGCATGCATCCGTGCATAAGCGATCGGCTTGTGTGCATCCCTCTCATTTGTGTGCAAGCTTGTGCTTGTATGCTTGTGTGCAAAGCAAACTAGAGCACACCTATACCAGCTTATAGCCTGAATTTAAATCTAATGACTAAATCAAGATGCTCTCACAAATGAATGAATCTTCTGAATGTTGAAAAGATTTGAATCTGAAGATTAAATGCACAGTTAATTTGAGCTATGTGAGGGCAATGAGTTTTTGAAGCAACCCCCAAGGAATAAAGCAAGAATTAAGGTGGCGAGTTGTCACAAGTGCAGCATCAGATACGAGGGGCCCTCTGTCCCTCTGACCAGCCCATATTCAAATGTACAAATAGATGCCACACACCCACAGACACACAATCTCCTAACAGGTCAGTGCTGTCACTGCAACCTGTAGTGGGCCAGACAGTGGAGGAAGAAACACTAGATAGTGACCAGGATCAGTGGGATCAGACTAACACAATGTCCTTGTCACTGTGGCTCTCCCATGGCCTCAGTATTATCACCTTGAGTTGGAGAAGACAAAGCAACCATCCAGCAGCACTACAGCCTTAAATACTACAGTCACAATAGGAATATCAGAGGTTGAGATGACATTCTGAGTAGTGATACAGGTTGTGATAGTGTGTTACAAACTCTTAGAGATACAAAATAACAAAATCTAGTTCAGTTTCAGTTCAAGACTTACGGGATTATGAAAAAGGGGGATTTTTTTGAGGAAAGCATTAAAGGGAAAATTACCTTGTCAAATCTGCTCCCATTCTCACCTCAAACTAACCTGCCTGCTTCCTAAAATACTACTTCTCTCCTCTCTGCTCTGATCTGCCACTTCCTGAGTAACAGCTGTATCAAAGACACTTTTCTTTTCTGTTTCTGTTGTCTAAAAATAAAGTCATTAACCTGCAGGTGGTGATGCTGGCGGCTGGCAATGACAGGCCCTGACGCTGTCAGATGACCTCTGACCCTGTGATGTGACTCCCTGCCACAGAATTGACAGGGCAGCAGCAGGACATGCTTATTTCCAAGGATACTTTTTTATCCAGCATGATGTGGCCGTGGACAAACACGAATGTTTCTGTCGTATAGCTTTGTTTGACACTGGGTAAAGAGGATAGATGGAGGCAGTGTATGTGTGAGTGTTTATGTCTGTCTCACTCTGCCGCCAAATCTGTGAGAGTGAGAATGAGCTCTAGAGTGGATGTTGGAAGGCTTTAAGAGGTGCAGACACACTAATGTAGCCAAAACTTTCAGCTTCCAGTCCCCCAAAGACAAACTACTGGAGCAATGTGTGGAGAGAGGCTATGATTGAGAGAGGGAGAGAAAGAGATAGGGACAGAGAGGAAAGGATAAGCGGAAGAGAGTGGGAGGGACAGAGGGAGGGGGCTAAAATAAGGATCATATGTTTCTGACAGTTCTCATCAGCTCACGACACATCATGGGGCCTCTGCCATAACACATTTATTACAGACAAAACACAGGTTCACAGGATGTGTGCACTGTAGCGTATGTGTGCATCTTTGAAGGAGGCGTGGTGCATTGTTGTGTTCATAGAACAGGTGTGTGTACATCTGTGGGTGTGTGCATGCATTTGCAGGAGCTTAGTTTTGTGTGTGTGTGTGTGTGTGTGTGTGTGTGTGTGTGTGTGTGTGTGTGTGTGTGTGTGTGTGTGTGTGCGTGTGCATATTTCAACTCAGCCTCCACCTGAATGGCCGGAGGCTGTGATGCTGGGGTTGTTAGAAGACAAACAGAGACACAGGAAGCCCAAGTCAGGAGCCCCTGAGGACAGCGCGCGCACACACAGACACACACACACACACACACACACATGCAAGCACACTCACTCTACTGCATGCCTACCCTAAACTTCACACACTCCCACTGTCAGTCATAGCCACCACCTCACCATACGTTTTACCTCCTAAACCCACAAAACAGGCACACCTTCTCCAACTCCCTCTTAGACACACACATTTAGGCCCAGCCTGTCCCTCAGGCCCACTGCTGTGTGCCAAGTCTGGCCTGGCATAGTCCTCAGAGGGGTGTCCTCAGGCAAGGCTTGCCAAGTCAAAGACTCTTTCATGTTCAGCCTGCACGCCCAGGGTAGTAAAGCTCTAACAAACAGCAAGGCACACACACTTTTACACACACACGGAAACCTATAAACATTTTAAGTGGTCAAAACCACACTTAGACACACATAAATGAACACATTTACACATACATTAGTTTAACGGCATCCGCACTCAAGATGTAAACATTCAGTAGACCCCAGTACTTGAATATAGCCAGAACCCCTAACATCTAATCCAACAACAAAGGCTGACGAATTTCCACTGACAACATTTGTGGGTGTTCAGAGCTTGGCTTCAGCATACAAAAATGTCCTCCATGAAAAATTCATCCTAAAAACCATTCCTGTTCACCTTCATTAAAACTTAGTGGAACTCACTGCCAAAAATAGGACTGATTTTATCACAGCCCAAAGCGACTGTAAGATCAAATTAGAGTCGCTTTTTACAGACAATGGAGTCCTTATGTTAAAATATTAGCTGGTGTCCAATCACTGCAGCGCCGCACATCTGCGCCTTTTCAGTATCAATTAAAGTGATCACCCAAACAAAGGCACCGGATGCAAACTTGCACAGTGACCCATATGTATGCTGACGCACATACACACTGGACACAGGAAAAGATTTCGCTACCAAGGAGCCTCTCACCCACCACCACCACTAATGCACACTCGCCACACACTGCCCAGCCACACACACACACACACACACACCCCATCCCCCCAGTTTTGCTTGACAGACACCCAGTGTGTGTATATGTATGTGCTTGGGGAAGGAGGGGATATTGGAGAAAGGTGGCACAATGCCAATATGGAGCCTGCTAAATACCTTTGTCTCCACAACACACAGGGAGAAACAGGACAGACAAGCCGCTGCAAGAAAACAGCCACAGAAAGGTGTTGCAAGAAATGCTTCTCTGTTGTTTGAATGTTTTCTTCCTCATAGAAGAAAAGGGTGAAAGGTGGCTGCCATAATTGACTCAGTATCGATTCAGAGTCCAGGTTACAATGGAGGCAGGGCGCTGGAAAGAAGCTGAAGTGTGAGATGGTGGTCGATTTCCACGGTTGCAGTGGCCTCATTAACACACGTGACTACACTGGTGAGAATTCAAAAGGGTGCTAATGCTGGGATGGATAAATAGAGGGCAGAACAATGTAGTAATAATGCCTCAAAAAAATGTGTTACCACATTTATGCAATCTAGTGAAGACAAAGACTTTGGGAAAATACTATTTATTCTAAATAGGTCAAGAAGAAGACAATATACAATGTGATTGTGTAGCTAATGTAGGAGGACCAGACAGTAATTTATTTATTGTGCTGTTAACAATTGCATTTAGTCCATGAAATAATCAGTGTAAATAAAAACTTTGAATCCACTTTACCGGTTTGCCTCTTTAACTCTAATTTTATGCTGTGAAATAAAAGTAGCTTTACACACTGTAATCACATTTGCTTGAGAAGCCATCATCTGCTCTTTTTCTGGGCCATCCATGGTCTGTAGACAAGCTACGATGTCTCTATGCATATCTTTAATTGTTTATCATGCAAATGACGGCACGCAGGCTGCTCTGCCCTCGCCTAACAGCTCAGAGCTCCAGACTGCAGACCCTAACCCCAGCTGCAGTCGTGAGACTCCCAGACGGCCTCAGCTGTCCTGTAGACAGAGACTGAGGGGTACAGCTTCATCCCGAGCTCTGGGTCTATTACGTACTGCCCCTCACGCCTCCGCCCTCACCCTTCCCATTTCCCCCACCTACAAGTTCAACCATCCGGAGTGTCATCTCCCTTAAGTCTAGCAGCTTCTTTCGTTAACCTAGCTAGAGCCCTTGCCTTCACAAACTGTTGTCCATATAGGAAATGCACCTGTGTCAAATGATATTTCAGGAACGGGGTGGAAATTGGAAGGGTTACTTGAATTTGAATGATGCAGAGGAGCAGGATGCAGTGAAATCTTTAAGGGTGTAATTTATAATACACTCCCCTGGAATGGACTGGACTTGAGGCATGTGTAGGAACAATATATACTGAGATGCCTCAGCTCAGTGTCAGCCTCTAACTGAGCAGGGTAAGAAAACATGGCAGATAGCATATGGAGTAAGGGGTGGCGCGCTGGCACTGCCAGTCTGGATCCATCAATCTTGAACGAAGGAAAAAAAAAAAAAAGAGGTGGGAGGAGGCTGTCTTACATGACTAAAATGATGTCCTGCACACAGTCTGCAATTTCTGTTCAGCCCCAAGAAGTCTCTTGCAGGTTTATACTTTTTTTTATCTGTGATGGTGACCTGAGATATTACAACAGGCTAATAACAAAATCAGGTGAGGTGTCACAGCATGATGCAATCTTGCACCACATGCAGCTAATTTAATCTGCTCATTAGTAACACACGGCAATCCTGAGTGTTAAACAATGTCCAAAGAAATGAGACCTATAAATAAAGTTCTTCATACAGTGTTAGCGACCTTATGATATCATATGAACCCCACTGCACGATGATCCAAGTGAGCAAAAAGAAAAGCATGTTCAGACTGCTGACAAGGCCAAGAGGCATGTCAGAAGAATGTGTGTGTTTTTTCTAAGCATGTGCACATCCATCCTAGTATGTGTGCGAGATTTTCAAGAAACCGCACACTAACGAACAGTGGTTATTCTGTATGGCAGAGGGCTAAATAATAGACAACGAATAACAGTAGCCCTTTACAATGCCATCTGCAAAGCTGAAGCACTGACTGATACAGCACAGTAGTGCTCATTATTGAAAACTACCCTCTATGCATTCAGCCTGAATTGGCTTCAAATTCAATCACAACTGCCCAGGCAATCAGCACAGTCTGGCACATGCTATCGGATCTGTTAAAGGAAATGAATAAACATCAAAATGGGCTGGTCAAAATCAAACTCCACTCTATAAAACCAGTCATAAGGGACCTATGCTTGTTTGCGCAGCAACTCATGTTTTCACAACAGCCTCATTTAGCCCCCGTGGACAACCAACAAACCAACTAGCTGCCTTAAGAAGTCCTTAATTACTCAAATCAAGAAAAACACCGACAATTAGTGGCTGTAGTGTTCCTCAAATAAACAGTTCTTCCTTGACAGATCAGCATAATTACATTCTTTTCTATCTCTTTAATTTTAGAATCACAGTGAGCTTCAGCAGGCGCATATTTGAGGGTACAAGAGATATGGCAGTGTAATAAGCCAGGCTGGGATAGAGATACATCTCTCGCGACCACATGAGAGAGAATGTGAAGTCCACAGGATCTGAGCACATCTGTGATGCAGCAACAAACCAAAAGAAATTGATCTCTTCCTTCTCTCTGGCGCTCTCTCATAATCTGTTTCTTTGTCTGTCACTGTCTGCAAATGTTTCCTTTTATCAAAATCCTTTTCGGGATTATTAATCTTTACGTGTATTCGCGACTCTACTGAGGGGAAATTCACAACTCCTAAATGCAGCAGCAGATATTTCACAGTCAGGTTATGCTGATTGGACACATCCCGACCACTGGAAGTGAAATCTCAGAGAGCGTTTGTTCTCCTCTGTGGTAAACTGTGTATGAACCTTAGAAAGTGTGACCCTCTCCACACACCCTAGAACTTAAAGACTTAATTCGCACTTGAGTGCAAATTTCTCCTGTTCATCTGTTTACGTTTGCACGGCAGCCATGTTAAGCTTTCAGCGTTTACCTGTGATATTCTCCTGCTTAGGGATTATTCCTTGCAACGGCGCAGATAAACAATCCTCATCCTGTGGCGACACCTGAACAGCCACCTCGACAGGTTGACGCACCTTCCTTGGGTGCTGATGTTGGGTCCGCGAGTGTGATGAGGATGTGGAAAGAGGAGAAGCGAGCGGGGAGGAGGGTGGCCTGTCCAGAGGTTTCTCCACACAGAGGCTACCGTGGCACTGCCTCCGTTTATGTTCAATGAAAAGCAGGATGTCAGCAAGGGAAGCGAGAGTGGCACTGGCCGCAGGTCAGCAGGTCCTGGTCCCCTTTTAGGGGCTCACCCTGAGCCACTCTCAGGCTGGGGGAGTCCTGATAGTCTTCTTCTGGTAAAACACCTGACAGCGGCTCAGCTGGATAAGGAAAAGAAGAGATAGGCTTGTGACATACAGTGAAGCGAGAATCAATATTTGCACGAAGGTGTAAACAACTATGTCAGGACAGTCAATGGGAATGGAGTCTTACACTCTCATTATATATTCTTTTAAAGGAATACGGCTGGGTAATATATGTGCGGACCAGATTTTTAGAAAAGAAGAGAGAAAGGAAGAAAGAGCGCACCGACTGCTTCGATAAGGACTGACACGTTCAGCTTGCAGGCGGCAGTCAAACGATTAAGTTGCTTGACCCTCTTTATTGTGCTGCCAATCTCGCTTTTTTAATGAACCTAACACCTCTGAGAATCAAAAAATAGTTCTAATTTGAGTTCAAGATGATTGGACCCCATTTCGTTAAAAGTGCTGGGATCTCGTGAACCAAGGTTAGACATTTGAGGGGTTGGATGTGGGAGTAGGTCCCTGAAGTACTGACAGAGAGAGAGAGAGAGAGAGAGAGAGGGAGGGAGAGAGAGAGGGGAGAGAGAGAGAGAGGGAGGGAGAGAGAGAGAGCATTTTAAAAGAAGTCATCTAGCCATATGGTAAACGACACTGAGCGCCCCGACTGGGATATTGAGATAAGATGTGATGAATTCTTGCCGCCGGTTCAATCTTTAATTCTGTATCAGGTCAGATGAGAAGGTGGAGAGGGACTATGCAAGATAGGCCCTGTTACTTATATGTTCAGCTGCATTAAAGATGAGGGAATTCACCCCTATTTTATTGGACCTTATCTTAACCAGCTTATGCCGCGGACACAGGCGAGGTGTATGAGGTTGGGTTAGGTGGAAAGATTTTCTTCAAATCAAATAATTTCATTCTGATGTCAAGCAAGAGTGATGTGAATAACTTTGAAAACTAAAATATAATCTTTCTTTCTGATATCTCACCATGCTACAATTTAAAGTAGTTTAGGCCAGTGTTTCCCACTGGGTTACAGCAGCAGGTCTCTTGCACTATGAGGGACATCATTAGGTCTTTTCACTTTTTTGTGTATTATGACCCTCTGTAATACCAGCAGAGCGTTCATTTCATTCCACACTCACTCCCTGAAAATCGCCAAAAGGGTGATTTTCATTTTAAAGTAAATCCAAAAATTAAAAGAAAGTATCGAACATTGACTCTCCCTCTGTAAATCTGTCACTATTCTTTTGCAACATGGCAGCTGACAAATAGCCCTAAAACGAGATTTTCAGTGTTTTCATGCAGTCTTGTTTATTTTGTAATAATGTGGGGAAAAAATTATATTCCAAAGTAAATTAAACTGATCTGGGTCACAACCAAAAACCGAATTCATACTGGTTTTCTTTTTTTTAAAGCAAATGTGTATTTTTGCAATCTTTCTTCATAATTTAGAGTCTGCAGCTATTTCTGAATCGTCTTTTAATATGAGTAATCTTTGACTTTTATTGTTCTCCTCTAGAAAAACATATAAGTACATTCAAAGGAACATTAACTAAATAATAACTTATTGCTGCTGAACCGATCCTGTGCATGAGTTTGGTCACGCAGGACAGGGATAAAGTGGATCAAGTTCAAGTTCATGAGTGGCCTGTAGGACTACAATCAAATTGCGCCCCCCACTGGCAACCCTTCTGACAGCTATCCGACAAATGATAGAAGAAATGTTGCGAGAGCATAATTGGTTTCAACCGCAACGGGAATAGCGTGCAGAAATATACTTTAGTACAAGAATAAAGACAAACAAAAAAACAAAAAACACAAAGCCTCTCAATTCCCACCTTTAACTTACACTTAAACAGCCTGTCTACATCTGGAGACGTCTCCGCGTTTACTGACGCGCGAAAAGAGTCTGATTGATTAGGCATTACACCGATAAAGCTCTTATGCAACGAATGACAAAAAAATGTCTCGGCAGCGCGAAGAACGCGTCATTCAATCAAAATCAATGTCCTGCAGTTTTACCATACACGCGCGTAAAAACGACTGTCCTGCTTTTCTCCCCCGTGCTCCTGAAACAGTATCGCGCACGGAGGATTCTGCGTATCTGTGCAGCATGCATGCGTTAACGACACTGCCACAAACAAACGAACGGAATATGCCGAGTTTAAAGGCCAGCGGAGAGAAATTTGTTGCAAATGAACTGGACTCCTTGTGGGCAACGCACACGAGGTCTCTGCGCTTCGGACAAGTGTGTATGTAAACACCACTTCCCTGTGTCCAAACCGACCCGGACCTCTGTAAACACATTTTCACAATTAAAAAGGGCCTAGGCTGTAGTATTGGAATGGTTTCAAAAGCTACACATGGAAAACTTAAGTGAATGGCAGCAGTTGTAAGCCTGTGCTGCTTTCATATAGGCAAAGGTCTCTGGCCATAAAGCTCGTGCATGCCCTTTAATGGCGAAAGAAACCTTGAAGGCTGTGTTATACAACACGTTAACCGACACAAGTTGAGGTTGCCTGTCACGCTGTCCAAAAACTTCCTACAGGAGACCTCATAATGATTTTAAAGATAACCTGTAGTCATGGATATGTTTGCGTTTTGTAATTTCACTCAGGACAGCGGTGGGTACGTACGTGAGCGTATCCTACTTATTAAAAGAAAGTTGCCATGTACAAAAAAGGTGAGTCACCGAGAGGGAAAACCAGTAAAATTAAGTCAAAATGCAACATATCTCCACTTACGCGAAAACTCCCGTTTGCTCAAGTGCTGAGGTTTGCCCTGCTTGCGGCGAGACATGTTGGTTTAGTGACGGATTTTCAGCTGAGTTCACATTGGGAAATCCTTTCCTACAAGGTAAACTCCAAATGAAATATCTTCATTGATGCGTCTGACATCCAACAAGGAAAAAAGCAACGAGCTGCTGATCATACACGGGGTGAGGCGTAGTGCGGTGCGGGCTGTGCGGAGCTCTTCATGACTTTTTTTTTTTCTTTGCAAAGAGAGAGTGATGGGGGTATGGTGAAGCCCCCTGCGCTGCAAGTTCAAGTGCGGACGTGACGTTCCTGCGAACTTGAACGTCAGGCGCTGGACGAACTGAGACATACAAAACATGGGCAGGGCGAAGCCGGCCAGTGGGAGGGGGACAGGCCATAATAAAAACCAATGGACACTCATTATGGACTACCTATGGAAGAAAAGGAAAAAAAAAAGGGAGACCCCGAAGACACCAATGGACGAAGGGGATCAAGGGGGCTGGGCTAAGAGAGAGAGAGAGAGAGAGAGAGAGAGAGAGAGAGAGAGAGAGAGAGAGTGGGAGAGACTGTTTTACAAGAGGCGCAGTAAAAAGCGCATGAACCAAAGAGCATATGTAACAGGGATGTAGTCGAGGGTAAACCCAGCTCTAGTTTTTTCAAGCTAATATGAATATGTAGTCTTTATGCAAAGTTACAGTGCAGACTGGAGATCTCAATACGTTGAGACATGAAGACTGAATAAAGTGTTAATTTTTTATTATTATTATTAAGCGTACTTAAATTAATTTAAATAGTATCCCCTGTCAGGATTAATCTGATTAATCTTTCTTTGTTGCCGTTAAATTTATTTTTTTTAATTTGCTTTCTTTTAGGAACCACTCCGGAAGTGCTGAAACACTGGATACTCTCCCTGAGGCTTCTGGCTGACTTTTGGATAGGGAATGACAAAGTTAACGAAACCTTTAATTAAAAGAAAGTGAAATTAGATATTAATAGTCATATATAATATGCTTAATAATATATATAATTCTAAATATTAATATATTATTTATAATGTAGCCTACTTATATTAATAATTTAGCAAATCAAAGTATTTTAAAGTGGACATGTAGAAAAAAAGACGGAAGGAATAATGAGGGAAAACAAATTAGAATTAGAATGCTTGACTGAATGATTTGATTTAATGTGATGTGATATTAGTAAACCGTGCTTTAAGCCCTCTTGTCTGGGTGAGGAACCTGAGTCTGTATTCCAAAACTGAAGGGAAACGGGGATTTAACTTGTCATCTTAATATTTTCACCCAGATGGTCTAATTTATCTTACAGACAAGCAACATTTTGGTACCTTATTCTAAAATACTTCACAAAAAAGACTAAAAAAAAAATGAATTGCATGCCTCATAGAACACTATAACGCACTAATAAAACCTACTAAGTCTGAGTTTAATTGTCATTTCAAGTGTTGTTTATTAAAGCATTTATATGTATGGCATATTCATAGGATTGAAGCCAGGGTGGGATTGTTTTTAAATAATCACTTGGAACAGCAATATTATCGTTGAAACTTTGAAGGCAAAAGAAAAAAAAAGAACATTTAACAGTTTTGATCACGTTGCATTTTCGTGGCACTGTTTGATTTTGTTTTCTTTAGCTGCAATTCATGCAATTAAACTGACCAGTAATTTAAAACGTCATATTTGGATTAATGTGTGCAGTCAAGTGTGCCTGACTCTAAACGAAAGGCTGGTCATTTTTGAGTAATGGAACCTATAGGGGGCATATCTAACTAAAGCAAATTATGTCAAGTGGATCGGAGTGGCTTAGTGGACAGATTTATATACTCCCTAATTTGGCTTCCATAAATTGTCATGCAGTTACAGTTTTTTCTAGTATGTTTTCATGATTAAAATAGAGTTTACCAGATCCAGATTGGTCACATAAAAGCCCTCTTCTAATTTAACACAAATAAGAGCCAATAACCAACAATCACGAAGATTCACAGAACCCATACTTTAAAGAAACGGTTCGCTTTTTATTTTCTTGATTGCAGGTTAACCTCAAAATCAGGCTCAACAACTGAATTTATGCCCGCATCCAAATCACAGCTCAATACTTTGGCGCCATCTAGTGGTTTATTTCGAGACTGGCTTTAAAAGCAAAATCATGGCCAATGTATCCTAACATAATTACACAGAGCTGCTAAACTAGTGCATAAACTAAAACTTAGTAATAAAAAACTAACATAAGTCTGCTACATAATAAAGGCATAAATACAAATAAAATCTAAATCTATAATTTTTTGGTGCATTTCCTGTATTCCATTTCGCACTATTGCACAATGATATTCAGCGTTTTCAAGCTTACTATCATTATCATTTATATGAAAATGGAACAAAATTATTGAGCCACTGTCCAAAATCTATGATCCATCATCCACCTAATACGGGCCACTCATGGTTAGCCGTCCACAGCATTACATAACCTCATCTTTTCCTATACGAGCGCGCTGCGCCACCTTGAGGCCAAGACACGGCAGTGTTGAAGGAGCTGGGCTGGGCAGCGGGATTGCAGGAGCAGCAGCAGCGCTGTTCATAACCTTCTGCTCATCGGATGCTGTTTGCCCCTAGAGCACCTGGTGAGATAATTTTTTTTTTGCCCTTGTTTTATTTCCCTAACAGGACTGCTCTGATGCCTTTGGTTGCTTTCTCTCGTATAAGGATGGAGACAGTGAAATGAGCTTCGCTGTTTGTGCGACAGACCTATACGTCGCCCATAACGGTCGAGATCGTGGGACATCAGCAGGCAGCATCCTAAACATGATTTGGTTGGCTTCAAAACACGTGATAACTGATATCTGTCTAATTTAGCCCGCGTTTGGCTCAAACGGTGCGCATAAAGGGATGTGCTGAGCGTGACAGATTAATGCACGCTTCAGATGACATGTCGCTAATAAACGTTAGACTCATTGTAGCCAATCTTCTATTTATACTACAATCTGTGTAATATTTGGATAACATTAGGATTAATATCACTGCATAGTATTCACTGGGATATGGTATCATTCCTAAATGGCTCCACGATGAACGCTGGACTGAGACATGGCCTAACTGGGCTAATTTTCAGGCTCAGTCATTGGCCGACTGTAACCCATCAGCTGCTGCCGCTTGCAGGCTCGGTTGATGTGTGGTCATTTGCAGAGGAGATTCATATCAGAGAGTGGGTGAAGCCGTGTGTGATCAAGCGTCTAAAGTGGAAATCTGGGCCACTAGGAGCCATCCTACTGAGAGATGGAGCACGTAGTTCTCCGTGGGGAGACCGGAGGCTGTCAAGTCCCACTGGGATTGAGTTGACGTAGAAAAAAGGACCCTCCGATATGACAAAGCATGCGTAATTAAATCCTATTAATTCACCTATGGCTCTCTCAGAGCGTGAGTCAGCAGGCCTGCGTGCTAATGATGCAGGGAGAGGACCGGGTGTTTGTGTCAGTGAAAAGAGCTGTTGTGCTGTTTTGTGTGCCTGGTGAATCCTGACAACTGCATGGGAATCATATGAGAGATTCGTGGGGAAGGAGCGAAGTGGATTTTCTATTGCTGTCTATATTTTCTCTGTTTTCCTGCGACTTCCTGCCTTTCTGTGTGTGCCTGTGTTCTGTGTGGCTCAGACGTTCTGGATCTGATTGAATTAACTGTCATGATACACGTACCATCATCTCTTTCTTTCGAGACTCCTCTCTCTTTTTATTCCATGCCATCCTCACCTCCACTCACCTTTTGCACAGTATCTGACTCTTCTTCTCCCTTTTTCAGTGGTGTGGGCTGTGAAACTGATGACAGGACAATCCTGCTGAGCAATTCACTTTGGGAGTTTAGAAGAACGCCTAAAATACTGTAAGCTGCTCCCTGATATTTGGAAAGTTTTTTTTTGTTTAGTCTTTTTTTAATTCCGTACATGGACCGATAAGCATGTCATGTCCTCGGGTGATAACCAAAATAGCCACTGTGCATATGATACACAAGCACACACACACAAGTAATTTTGCTTGTTGTAATTATAAGAAACAGCATGCCTCACCCACTCTTGATAACAGTGTAAGAGTATATTATTTCATTGAGCTACATACATTTTTAATGGCCTCATTAATAGATTTATAACCATAAACTGCAGTCTAACACTGTTCTTGTTTTCAGCAGGATGCATTAAGGGTCACAAGTGAACTTGTCAGGCAGAGATGAGTCTGACTTCCTGGTTCCTGGTAAGCGGTGGGGGACACGTCACCGTCTCCCCAGGGAGATGATCTTTGTAGGGAGGGACGACTGTGAGCTTATGCTGCAGGTACAGTACTGTAACTCCACCATACGCGATCTGAGCTGTCATCCTTCCTCTGGCTGGATTACTATCTGATGCACTGAGATTAGTGAGGATTACAGTGATTGACTGGATTTTGTATGGTTTAGTCCCGTAGCGTGGACAAACAGCACGCTGTCATCAACTATGAGCCGAGTACAGACGAACATAAAGTTAAGGACCTGGGCAGCTTAAATGGGGTGAGCGCATGTTTAATGTATATATATCTTGAAGGGGCCCCCTGGCTGTTTTCTTATTAAACTCTATGTCAAACATTTCCCAGAATGCATATGTGTTCTGGGAAATGTTTGATATGTGATTAAAGATTTGGTACAAAATTTGGCATCTTGGTTTGCAGCACTCTGCGTTATAGACACACAGCATCATTTTGTTGCACAAGCAGTACTAAGATTTCAGGAGATTAAACTTAAAATAGTAGATGAGCTCAGTTTTGTCCTCAGACATCCTTCCTAACCACACTGCTTTTTTATTTGTTCACAGACATTTATCAACGATGTCAGAATACAGGAGCAAATCTATGTCACGCTGAAAATTGATGACAAATTGAGGTTTGGATATGATATCCTTTGAATATGTTCCTGTGTTATCCTTCAAAACCAGTAACACACAGCACGAGGTCAGTGAACATGGGCTGCACTGTAACTTTATCTGTTCTTGAATAGCCTGTGCATGCTCATTGCACTCTGCCTACTGCATAATAGATAAGGCTATCAGTGCAGGTTTCTCATCGCTGCAAAGGGCTCATCATCTTTTACCTTAACTTGTCTCACATACCAACCTGTTCACTGTTGTTCGAGGAGAGCTGCATATTCCTGAGGAGGCCCTAAAGGTTAGATGGCATGCTGTGCAATGAAAAAAATATTTGCTAAGGTTCACATGCTTGCAGACAGTGTAAATAGTCCTGTTTAAAACAGGACAGGCAGAAACATCTTGTACTTTTTTCATCAGTTAGCAGAAATATCTTAGAGAATAAATCAAAGAGCTCTGCTGAACTGGGCAAAACGACTTTTCGAGATTGATGAATTCATCACCGAAAACTGCCCAGGTAGCTGCCAAAAAGTACAGATTTCAATAAAGTACAGAATGTATGCCTAATTCTATGCTATCACTGAGATTAAATGGAAAGAAAAAAAAAACTATACACTTTTTTGATGCTCTGAAACAGAATCTACACCAACTATATGCATTCATTACTTTGACAGTATTGTGTAACATGTCTTGCTGGTATTATCTCATTTATTAGCATGAGAAGTTTAGCAGCCAACTTCAGCTGAACCAGAAGAAACTTCTAGAGGCAGAATCATCCAAATCGCAGGTGAAACAATCTGAGGCAGCGGCAGCGCCGGTGAGCGAGGGAGCCGCTGCCAAGCTGAGTGAGGCCAGCAGGTCAGAGGAGAAGACAGCAGGTAATTGGACAGTTGACTGACAAGCGTTCCTGGCCAGTTGAGGCCTGTTCCCTCTTTATTTCATGGCAAATTAAACCAATAAAAGACAGCTAATTCCAAATGTTGAACTTGCATTTGGTAGCCACTGACTGGATCGCTCAATATGAGGTCCAAAACGATGTAGACGTAAAATCTTTAGGAATGTCCAAATCAACAATGTGGTACATTCCTAAAACAAAGAAATGCAGCAGTCCACTCAGCAACACCAAAAGGCCCGGAAGACCACAAAAATCGTTCAGTCGCTAAAGTCGATGATCACATAATTCTTTCCATGGTTGAGAAAAATTCCTTCACATATATCCAAGTCAAGAATGTTCTCGTGGAGGTAGGCGGGTCATTGTGAATGAACGTGAATGCAGAGGGCTTTTACCACAAGGTGCAAACTGGCTAACTCAAGAATAGTGCACTGTTTGTGGCAAAATTACAATGCCGAAATGCCAAAATGCTTAAGGGTGGCAAATGGCATGCAGTAACACTGGAGATGTTGCATTTCACTGACCTTTAACTCAAGCCCAAAAAGCAGCCCTAAGCTGTGATAAATGAAGGTGTACATTCCTATATTTGTACTGGTTTTGCCAGGGGATGTCACAGTGTTGCACAGGGGTACCCCCCTGTATGGTCAGCCTGCCTGGTGGGGAGATGGAGACACTGAAGACCAGCATCCAGGAAAGCCTGAGGACAAGAATTTAGACCGGAAGCGAGAAAAAATTGAATCAGGTAGCGACCAATATTGCTCATTATCAGTTTTTGTTTGGTTTACTTTTTATAATATTATATATTTTGTAAACTTTGTGGTGCCAAATAGCTATCTTTGTATTAATTGTGACAGACACTAAGAAAAGTGCAGAGATCCCAAAGTGTACTCTGCAAACAGCCTCCAATCAGGAGCCTAGCTACTTTGAGATTCCAACAAAGGATGATCCCTCAGCAAGTAAAGTGAATGGTGAACCCATCTCACGAGAACAAGAGGCTGTTGCTTCTGCTGCTGCAGAGCCTGTCCATGGCCATGCCTCCTTCACCATTGAATTTGACCCAGGGGCTTCAGGTAAAGTAACTGTCAAAGATCGAGTTCCAAAGGTAGGACCAGAGACCAGGCCACGCCCTAAAAGGGCTGTCGGGGAGGAGCTGAGTCCTCTTCAGACAGCCATGGTTGCAGCAGAAGTCAAAGTTGCTGACTGGCTGGCCCAGAATGAGCTGCCACTGGCTCTGAAAGAGACTGTTGCAGAGGATGATGGGGAAAGTGTGAAGAGCGATGTGCCTGTACACCTGCGGAGTCTTAAAGGTGTGTGTATATGATATATAGTTTGGTACAGTATACAGTTACATGCAGTATTTAGTTTATTACTGTTATATCACATTTTGATCTGTTACATCTTTCTCCTCCCCACAAAATCCAGGCAGTAAACATGAGGATGGCACTCAGAGTGATTCAGAGAATGCACTAGGCGAACAGCGCAGGGCTGCAGCACTAGAAGAGCGTTCATGGGGACTTTGGGGTAGCGCAGGGATGAAGATCAGAGAGGGCCGTGCAAACGTACCAGAGGGTCTCTTTGCAGAGGAAGACAGTCCTGCACGTCGTCGCAAACCTTCAACTTCCAAAGTAACAGAGAGGCGACGCGGCTCAGCACCCCATCAGCAAAGTGGGCGTGAGGAGTGTTATCATCATGGAGATGATTATAGTGATAGAGGGACTTATACCATTGAGCTGGAGAATGGAGATCATGAAGAAGAAGAGGCTAGGAAGCTGATTGACAAGGTGAAGAAGAGGAAATCGTACCTCTTTTTTATAGTATATCATTAATCTTCTGATCATATTATGTTTTCTTACTTGTGTGTGTATGTGTTAGGTGTTTGGTGTAGATCAGGACTCTGGGTGTGTGTCCAGGATGGGAAGTGTTGACCAAAGAGAGAAACTCACCTCCCAGAGGTCTGGCACTGGAGACAGAGGAAAACCTGGACGCATAGAGACAGAGGTGTGAGAACCACTCTTCTAAATTACAGTCAGTGAGCTGTCTAGTTAACGACTAAAACTAAAAAGAACTAAATGGCATGTTTTTGTTTTATTTCCACATTTTCTTGTTCAGGTCTTGTCTGAGGAATTGATGGTGGGTGGTCCTCGCTGGGTGTCGCAGTGGGCTACTCTAGCTGCCAGCCACATTAGGACTGACCCTGAAGGGTCAGGAGGAGAAAGCCACGTCATGGTCACAGAGGACAGAGGTATTTGGTTTAGATTTACTGACTCTCAAAGAAGGATTGCTTCAACCGTAAACTGTTATGGACATTAGAGCTGTTAAAAAAATATGGCATACAGTGTTATGAGAATGTGTGTTGTTTTTTTTAAAGATTCAGGTACACACTGGCTATTTCAGCTTTTTGTTCATACAAAATTTTTGTAACGAAGTCCACTGTGGCCATAAGAGACAATCATAAGTTGTGGATAAATGGTAAAACAAATTGTAAAAGTAGCATAAGTAGAGAAGTCTTAGTTTTTAGCTCATCCGGCCCAAGGACCAATGAGCTCACGCCATGGTGAGGCGTCCGTCGTTCATCCGTGCGTCCGTCTGTCCACAATTCACAAGAATGCTACTCCTCCTTGAGTATTAGTCAGACTTTAGTGAAACTTGCACATTATGATTATCTAATGTGTCTCCACCCAAACTGTGACCAAGGTCAAGGTCACTTTAGTCATTTTATGAGCACTTTTCATGTGTTCACATATTTCCATATTTCACGTGTTTGCTTTTAGTCATGTTTGCTACTGACCATGTAGTCATAATAATCCTGAACTCAAACACTTTCATTTGGTGGTTAACGATTAATTTTTCCTTGATATGACTGTTTGCAAATCTATTTGACTTCTTAATGGATTTTAATTCTCATTAGTTTGTGCCATACAGCCAAACAATGAGAAGAAAACTTATCACTGTTTTTCTGTACTTTCTACTCTCGAGTCTGTGGACAACAAATAGAGTGGCCATCTTAGGCACATGCCTCTGGCTCTGACTCAGCAACTCCAAAGTCCTGCAGTTTAAGCCTTCTTGCATGGGACAGAAACTCAGAAGAATGCCTAAGTGGTCTACTTAAAGGGAGGGGAGCTAAAACGGCATGGATCAGAAAGAGGATGAACTGCAAGGCTTCACCAAGGCCCAGCATGAGATAGATAATGATTGTTTTGAACTGTGAATCATGCAAAGTTACTCTAGTAGAATCTGAGAATTGAAAATTATAGAGCCGTAAATGAGCAGAATAGGCCTCCATTGGTTTAGCTAACACAGATACAGTATCAAGCTTTTGGTCATATTCAGTTCAGTTCAGTTTTATTTATATTGCACCAAATCACAACAAACCATCGCCTCAAGGTGCTTTACACTGTAAGGTAAAGACCATACAGTAATTACAAAGAAAACCCAACAGTCAAAATGACCCCTATGAGCAAGCACTTGGCAACAGTGGGAAGGAAAATCTCCCTTTTAACAGGAAGAATCCTCCGGCAGAACCAGGCTCAGGGAGGGGCGGTCATCTGCCGTGACCGGTTGGGGCTGAGGGGAGAGAGAGAGGACTTTTCTTTTCTTTTACACTCAGTAGTGGAGCAACAAACCCCACAAGCAACTTTTCATATCTGAGAGTAAGATTTTTTCTGTTTATTTCACTAACATAGTAACATGCTGTGGTATTAAAGCTTATGACAACAAATGTTGGCTATTAGCAAAATAGAGTCATGTGACCACAGTGGCACCTGAAGCATAGGCTTCACATTAAAACATTAAAATAGTGCAAAATTTTACATGGTTAACACAAAACTGTTGTATAAACAAAGTACATCCTTTTTGGTAACCATTAGACAAGTTAGACAAGTTTTTTGATCCGTCAGCTTTCTTTGTTCTCACACTATCTGAATTTTATTTAATAGTGTTTTGTTGCCTCAAGCTGCAAAAATAACTGAACAAATTTATCATGTCGTCCACCGTGTGTAATGCGCATTCTAATAAAATATATTCTCTTTTCAGCTGATATAAGTGAATCCAGTCACTCCACCTCCTTTGCCTCCACTGGGTACACGGAGCGCAAGAGGAGAACCCTACCCCAACTTCCTGGCGAGGATCTCAGCCTGGGAAGAAGGACCCCAGGTTCAGGCCTCCGTACAGATATGGGGGAAAAACAGGACACAGAGCTACAGGAGAAAGAAAGCCAGGAGGAAAAGCTGGGCAGGGGAAAGACTCGACCTGGTCAGTGCACAGGAGGTGTGGGCAATCACAGTGGCAGCCCGAGTCGCTCCTCACCAGCTAAGTCGCAGGATAGTGGTGGTGGGAGATCGAGCCAGTCAGGCATGTTGACAAAGCTCCCCCCTCGTCCACTGACCAGCGGGGAGAAGAGAATGGAGGAGGTACGGAGGAGGAAAAAGGAAGAGGAGAAAGCCAAGGAAAGTAGTGGGAAACCACTGTTGAGGCAGGAGAGCTTTACTGTGGAGAAACCAAGCTCCAATGTCCCAATAGAGCTCATACCACGTATTGATGGGCTCACAGGTAGAACTCAAGCTAGAGAGACTGGCATCGACAGCATCACACTGCAGAAAGATTCAGAGGCTGTGGCAGCCTTTCTGGAAACCACTGTATCAGACCAAGGTGATCCCCCAAGCCAGTCCATTGAAGGCTCCATGTCACCAGAGTCAGATGTTGACACGACAAGCACAGTAAGCCAGGCTGACGGAGCAAGGAAAGTAGTTCAGAAACGCCGAACCCTAGCAGGGCAGCAGAAAGAGAGAACTATAGTGTGCTCATCTGCCAAGGGTCCCACTGGTGGCAGGGAGACCCAGGACAAGAAGTTCAAGAATAGAACATCTGGTCCTTCACAGCCCAACCGTCCCTGGACTTCCCTGGATCTCACTGATGATGATGTCAACTCCAACTCCCTGCTATCAGACTCACAGCCCACCTCCACGAAAGACTCCAGAAGCTCACATGCTAGAGCCCAGGCAGGGAGCACAACCGTAGGGACCAGCACCAAGTCTAGCCGGGCTAAGGTCACTCAGGCTCCTGCCTCCTCTGCCACCAGTAAAGCCACCAGTGTCCCCAAGCCCAGACCCACCAGAGCATCCTTGTTGCGGCGAGCCCGTTTGGGGGATTCCTCAGACACTGAGCCTGCTGATCTAGACCGGATGTCTGTGGCCTCTGAGGCTTCCACTGCTAGCTCCACATCCAAGACAGGGATGGCAAAAAGAGGTATGTCCAGGATAGAGGCTCTGGCACAGCCAAGGAGGCCAAGAGTGGGATCCCCGTCTGCCCAGAGTGACTCAGAGGCCACTGTAACAAGAAGTAGAGGTCTGGGAGCCCGCAGTGCTGCAGGTGATTATGGCATAAGACAAGGATTGAGAGGGTCCAATGTGACTTCAGTGTCTGGACCCAGAGCCAGAGCTAACAGTGCCTCCAAGCTGCCTGACAAGAGTAAAGGAACCTCATCACATGCCACACCTGCATGTAAGTGTGTAAGACTGTCACATTCTGGTACTTTCACGTTCCTAATGATGCTTTCGCTGCCAAAAATTTTTACAGTTACCTGTGATTATACTGTACATACTTGTGATTACACTTATTTCATAAGAGATCATCTGGCATTTTACGCTTCATCTAAGCTTCACTACCATTCTTTCCACAGCCGGGACTCGGTGGCGCCGTGTACCCGTTGAGTATGCCTCCACCTCAGAAGATGAGTATGGTTCAAATCGTCACATATCCAAGCAGGGTCACACACGGCTATTCCCATCTACTCGAGTAGCCCAGCTAGGTGGTTCAGCTCCAGCAACCCCTAATCCTGCAGGCCTGACTGCCCTGAAGCAGCACTCTAGGGAGCAGGATGACTATATGAGAGACTGGACAGCACACAGTGAGGAAATAGCCAGGTACGTAGGTGACAAGTACTCCGGTGCATTTCGAGAGCATGAATGAGTCAGATAGCACTATTCAAACACACTTCTCCTTCCTTAGGGTACGTGCCTGTTATTGCTTCTTTTTCTTCGGTTCGGGGTTACAGTTCTTTTTATTGATTTTTTTTTAAAGCAGTGATTTAAATTTTGTTAAATAAATATCACCAAATATTACAAAGAAATAACATCACACTGGTGTTTTGTCCAACAGGATTAGCCAAGATCTAGCGAAAGACCTGGCCATGCTGGCCAGAGAGATTCATGATGTGGCAGGGGAGATTGACTCAGTCAGCCCTGCAGCCACTGATCCTGGAGCTCTGGTATAGTTGTTGAATTTTAAACTAATTATAGCATACAATGGAGTTTTATTCATTTAATGACACCCTGTTCTTAATAAAGTAGAGATTAGTAAAGAAGTCAGCTTACATAACATGGAAAAAAAGCAGGATCTGATGAAATAACATTTATTTTCTGTGCATTTTATTTCTGTTTCAGTTGGAGGAGCGTGTGTTTGATGACAGTTTGGACCTGGGTGGCCCCTCCACAGAGCACAGTAGCGTTCTGGGAACCAATGGGCAGTCTGTGGAGCTTCGACCTCGTGGATCTAGTGGACAGAGCTCCCGCTCTATCCGCCGACAGACATGGAATAGAGATGATGTGAGTCCTTGCTTCAATTTTAAATATAACTTATTCCTTAGTATATGGCCTTTTATGTACTGTACTGCTAATGCAGAGTTTGGATTTGATATGATTTTCTCTGTTTTAAATATGGGTTAGGGTGAGTTTTAAGGTGAAACTCTATAAAACAGCATACACAACAAGTTTAGAATTACGCTGAAAAGTTTGAAAATATATAGCAAAGCTTTCACCTCAGACTGTGCCACTATTTGTAACTAGAGGGCGCTCCATACATTTCATTCATCCCTTAACAGACAAACCTAAACCAAAAGCCATGGGACAAGCTAATAAATTATATCTGCATCATAAATGGTCTAAATGTAGCAATAGTAGAGGTTGTTTAATAACTGGTGTTATTTTTGTCTTTCAGGCGGTCCTAGACAGTTTACTGCTAGCTTCTGTGACTCAGCTGTCAACCCGGATACGCAAATCTGTTGACAGAACAACCTGTAAAATAAGGTGAGCACTGTAGTACTACACTAAACCACAAATTTGTTCACGTGTTATTGTAGTTATTTATTTGATCTACTCAGCAAAGAGGGATTGCATGATACAAAGATTGTCTATGCGTGTTCAGATTCTTGTCAGTTTTTCTGTTGTAAATAGGACACCTGGCACTATTTGAATGGCACATCACACAGGTTTATTCTGCCACCCAGATACATATTTTTCTCATTAGAATGACAATTCAAAGGCCTTTTTAACTCCTACAATGTGCAGATGGCATCTGAATGAAATCTCTTAAGCAGCAGTTAGTGCTTTTAACAAAACCTATATTAAGCATGTTTTATGTATTTCACTTTTATCTTTTTTTGTAACAACCTGGCCTCCAGGATCCTCTTCAAGGATAAAGAACGAAAATGGGAAGAGATTGAGACCAAACTGCAAGCAGAGCATGACTCCTTACTGCTCAAGAGCTCGAACAAGGTGATGAATCTGCTGAAGACTTGTGAAGCAGACAAGACTGTGATATTTATAGGCAAACAGGCAGGACTGGTCTAGAAATGATAATATTAGTCTAGCATTTGGTCTCTCAGTCATTCCAGTGCTGGGCCACACTGATATACACTGTATTGTCAAAAGTACTCACTCGCTCATCCAAATCATTGAATTCAGGTGTTCCAATCACTTCCACGGCCACAGGTGTATGAAACCAAGCACCTAGGCATGCAGACTGCTTCTACAAACATTTGTGAAAGAAAGGGTCGCTCTCAGGAGCTCAGTGAATTCCAGCATTTTACTGTGATAGGATGCCACCTGTGCAACAGGTCCAGTCGGGAAATTTCGTCACTACTAAATATTCCACAGTCAACTGTTAGTGGTATTATAACAAAGTGGAAGCAAATAGGAATGACATCAACTCAGCCAAGAAGTGGTAGGCCATATAAAATGACTGGGGTCAGTGGATGTTGAGGCGCATAGTGTGCTGAGGTCACCAACTTTCAGCAGAGTCATAGAGAGCTTCTTGGAATGGGTTTTCATGGTCGAGCAGCTGCATCCAAGCCTTACATCACCAAGTGCAATGCAAAGCGTCAGATGCAGTGGTGTAAATCATGCTGCCGCTGGATTCTAGAGCAGTGGAGACTTGTTCTTTGGAGTGATGAATCACGCTTCTCTGTCTGGCGATCTGATGGATGAGTCTGGGTTTGGTGGTCGCCAGGAGAAAGGTACTTGTCTGACTGCATTGTGCCAAGTGTAAAGTTTGGCAGAGGGGGAGGATTAGGGCGTGGGGGTGTTTTTCAGGAGTTGGGCTCGGCCCCTTTTCATGCTACCAACTTTGTGGGAACAGTTTAGAGATGGCTCCTTCCTGTTCCAACATGACTGCACACAAGTGCACAAAGCAGGTCCATAAAGACATGGATGAGCGCCTGCACAGAGTCCTGACCTCAACCCGACAGAAGATCTTTGGGATGAATTAGAGCGGAGACTGCGAGCCAGGCCTCCGCATCCAACATCAGTGTCTGAAATCACAAATGTGTCACGGCTGGGTGCGGCAGGCAGGGCAGGGAGGACCTCAGAGCAGGACGCAGGCAAGAGCGGGTGGTGATTAACACTTTATTTACAGAAGTGCAAAACTGCCAGATGCTGGGCAGGGCCAGCTATACAAAACAAAACTTGAAACCTTGAATACTTGAAAACTCGAAAACTAAACACACAGCGGTCATCAAACGGATGAAAAGACGAGGACCCGAACAAAGAACAGAGGAAAACTAAGGGCTTAAATACACACAAGGGGATTAGGGCAAGTAAAAAACACCAGGGGACGACAGGTGAACCAAATGAACCTAACGACAAGGGAAGTAAAACTAAACACAAAGCACAGGGAACACGAGACTATCAAAATAAAACAGGAAGGGACTCAGGGGAACAGAGACGCAGACTTCACACAAGACAACTAGAAACAAACCCAAACCCAAACCCCATAACAAAAGAAAACCCCCAGAACAGAAAAGGTAAAACCAAAAACACACAGGGTCCACAAACCCCGGACCATGACAAAATGCACTTCTGGAAGAATGGTCAAAAATTCCCATAAACACTCCTAAAACTTGTGGAAAGCCTTTCCAGAAAAGTTGAAACTGTTACAGCTTCGAGGGGTGGGTGGACATCATATTAAACACAATGGAGTAAGAATGGGACGTTACTCAGTTTCGTATGGGTGTGAAGACAGACGAACGAATACTTTTGGCAATATGCTGTATTTTAAATGAATGGATTGCAATGGAGAAAAAAAGCCTGCCACAGTTTGTAATAAGTTTGTGATCTGAATCTTGATTTTATATAGACTGAAGGTTTTGACTCAATAGCTCGCTGACTGCAAACTCTTGTTAAACACATTTATGTAGACATAAATTTTGCAGGTTCGAGTGTGATTCTTAACCGCGAAGGTACTTGGTACTGTCATAAAACAGTGGATTTTTATCTAATCATAACAATGTTTCCTTTTTGCCATTATTTTTGGCACAGTTTAATTCAAGCCAAATTTCAAATTGAAAGACAATGTAATATGTCCTCAGTAATTAAGTATTTTCCATAAATATACATTTATATTAGCAGTCATTTAGCCTTTTGTCAGATTGAATTAATTCAACAGTGTATCAAATCCAGTCCTTCCCTACCATTTTCTGATTACTTACTCCAAGCAATCAAAGTGAGTGCTCACTTGCAGGATCAAATCAAAGATGGCTCAGTTTTGCATATGCCCTTTAGATTAACGTGCAAATGCTGATTTTAGTATGTAGCCACCAAATGTGGCTGTTTTATTTTTTTTTAAAAATACCTACAAGCTCACCTGCACGTACCTCTGCCTCTCTGCAGGGCAGGATCAGTAGAACTCTGGCTTGACATTCTGGCCTCGTGTTGAAGACCCCCAGAAAAGATATGTGTGTGTCCGCGACACGAGTTGCAGGGCTCGTAGAGCGTTTGCTGAGTGTAAAGGGCTCCAGCTCCAAACTTTTTCCTGAAGCAGTGAAAAGATTGATTGAGTTGATTTTGTTTTTGGTGTAGGTGCATTCGCTTAATCAGTTTGTTTTCTTAACAGGAGGTTTCAAGCACGTCATTCAGAGATCTGGAAGAGGGTTTGAAAGACGACTGATCAGGTATTGTTCTTCCTGTGCTTGCTCTTTAGTTTTCAGGAACAACAGCTTTAAAATGATGCTCGTCCAAGCATGAAATATTGTATTGCTGCCTGTATTTTGTAGTGTTACGGCAGTTTAGTAACACCATGGGAAGTGTTGAGTTATATGTAAGTAGGAGCTGTTTTTGTCTGCTTCTCCCAAGGAAACTGGACAGTGATTGACGTGATGGTAGACCCCAGACGGTGCCTCTGGATGCTCTGTCCAGTCTGGGCTTGACCAGTCCTCTGGCTGACCAGAAGATCAGCTTGGGGGCTCAGCAGAGGGCATCACTGTTACAAACTGAAGCAGCAGCTTCTTCAAACACACTCTCCGCCTCCAGGCCTGAAGTACTGTCCACTGAACCCATTGGAACCTCAGACCATGCAGAAGTGACAGAAGGAGATCCAGGGCTACTGCAGAGCTCTAATTCCTACAACTGACACTCAACAGGGGAATATTTCATAATGCATTCTATATATTGGACATATCCTAAACCCTCGAAACAGACCCTGGCGTGAGGTGTTTTTGTGAGATAAGATGAGGAGCCGGAGTGATGCCTTTTATATGGAAAAGTCTATCTGTTCTGTCAGGCAAACTAAATTACGTTAGGACTCTAAAAGTCCAACGCTGTCAGAGGGAAGCTCTTGAGATGACAGCTCTATTATATAAAAACACTACACTATTAATTGCTAGGCTAACAAAAAAAGCTTTGACATCATATACAGTAACCCATCTGTGTTTTTGTGTTGCAGCTCATTCTCATTATCCATCATCCTTTAAAACACTTGGGGGAAAAAATGACAGATGTGATGTTAAAGCTAAACTTACCAAATTCTTTTTTAATTATTTGACTGTTTTTGGCTTTAAATCAGCAAAAACAGACTAACTTTTACCTTGCATTCTTTGCAAGATTTGTCAGACGTAGGGCCAACATGGAAACCCAAACTGGAAAGGTGCAATAGTGTCAAAAAAAAGGAGAATTTGTGTTCTTCTATCCTGCCATAGAATTATTTATCAAATTATATATTTTTGACCTGTTTGCAAAAGCAATGCCGAAGGTAGCCTCAGTAATGATTTTCCACCAGAAATGGCCTCAGTGCCTATTAGCTGGGAAAAGAACTGGGTGTGTGTATGATGTACCCGTGTTTTATTATAAAGTAGTTAAGTTTAAAACTTACATCCATGCCTATTTCCCTGTGCAGATCAAAGATAGACCCAGTGTGTTAACGGAATCCCAGAAATCAAATGTAGCTCCCAGAGTAAGATTTTCCTCTTCCTAAATGTATTTTGTCACAAGTGCCCTGGATCAAACAATCATTACAGTCTGAGATAATAGAGAGTGCAATGTATGTGCAATGGTGAGGAGGTAAAATTTGTTTGTTTTCACATTTCTAAGCTGATATATGTTGCTATTATTCTCTGAGGGACCAGGATATAATGCACCCTAATGCCACTCCTTTATCATGTTTATGTTTTCGACCAAAAGCATGGTTTAGAGCCAGCTGTCTATAGAAGAACGGTTTATCAAACTACTTTCTGATTGCAAACTAAATGTGTTTGAACCAGCATAGACAGGGACTACCTCCAGGTCCTGCTTTGTGTTGTTGAGCGATCCACCGTGTAATGCACTGGGTAGGTTTTCCGATGTCTTGCCTCATACCAATGTTTACATATGAATGTATCCTGATCAGAACTGTTGAATAAGGTTTTAGCCAAAAACAACTTTAATAAAGATGAATAATTGCATCTTCAGTTTTGTTTGAGCATTTGAAGAATTTTTGTTTGGATGTTTTGTATGATTTTTTTTTCTTTGTATTGATGTTAGGTTTAAATGTCAACCTTGCAATATATGTGTTTTTCTCATTTCCAATAAAATGCATGATAATCATGAGCTTTTAATCTTTTCTTCTTCTTTTTTTTTTTACCTTAATTCAAACTTTATTGCACATTTTTGATATAGTGGACAATTTCCATTTTGTGATAGCTCATACTTGTTTTTGTCAGCTTTTCAGAGGGATTTTTTTTTTTGTAATTACATCACATATTCAACAGTTGTTACAGATATAACTCAATGCTGTATATAAGGCTCTTAAAAAGTGGCTGGGTGGGGAGTCAACACAAAATAGTATGGATTCAGTGACTGGGCCTAACTTCAGACTCTATAGGGTAAACTAGGGAGGATAAAAAATGACTATAATTGTTATGTATGTTGGGTGCTGACAACCAAAGGTTCTGCAGGGGCCTGGGTTTAACTCCAGCCCCAGATCATTTCTTGCATGTTATTTATTGTGTGTTGTTCTCCACTGCTTACTCACTGGCTCTGAGCTGGAATAGGCTCCAGGCCAATCACAACTCTCAGTTGGGTAAGTGGAAGAAAATGGTTGGAGGACAAAAAGGTGGTTGAGTTTATATCCAGTATTTCTGTAGTATTTTCTAGATTTGACATTGTATTAAAAAAAATAAAATCAAAACTCCCTCTCCAGGTCTTGATTAATAATTGTTGGATCAGTTGTGAGTTCAAAACTTATTTGTCTAATTTAAGAATATGAATTACTTAATTACATTTAAGTTCCCATTTCTTGCCCTTCATCACCTCACAATCTCTTTCTGTGCTCCCATCCCTCCACCACAACCTGCCCAATCTCCCACCCCGTCTGGCTTCACTCTCACTCTTTGTAGAGGAAAGTACACACGACAAATTAGGTTTTAGAGGCCACACTGCTGGAGTTGCTGCACTACTAATTGTATGTCTCTAGAGATTCTGCTCCACTTCCTTAATCCTTTAAAGCTGTGTCAGGGTTTTTCTCCCTTGTGAACAAGTTTCACTCGCAACTGCTGGTGCACATCAGGGCTTCTGCAGGTGTTCACCTACTGTAAGTACTGACAGTTTGGCTAAATTGTTCCCACTTAGTTTCATTAAGTTCAGGTTCCCAGTGGGCTTCAGCACCCTCACACTGCATTTATTGCATATAAATAACATATTCATAACACTGTAATTTTTTATTTTTTTTTAGCTCTGAGGTGTCTGTCTGGCACTTCCTAAAATTAAAAGCTATTTTTTTGTTAGGTCATGCAAAACTTACATGCTATGCTATAGACTAGTTTAATTTCAAGTGCCACTGACAATAGCAACCCTGTTGCCTCAGCGTGAGTAAGATGTAGGATGCGACACTGTGCCTGTTTAGGCTGCTTGAGTCATTTACATATACTGCAGTTCCACACTGATGAACAATCATCAATGTGGAACTGCACTGGAGAGGAGAACACAGGAGAAGGGGGGGGGCTTTGTCAGCAAACTGGGTGTTCGATCAGCGGTAGGGTGGTAGCGAAGGCAGAAATGGGGCTCAAAGAGAAAATTTAGAAAGGTTAAATGTAATTCTCACTGATTAAAACATTGCATTTTATAGGTTTAAACTGGGAAAAATGTGGATGCAGGTTTATGGAGGATAAGCACACAACTCCTTGTCTCTGAGAAAATAGCCCTTGTCTCTGTTGCTGTATGCTCACTTAACACTCTCCTGATGAGTCTTTGGTCTCAGTCACTGAATTTGTACATTATGATCACAAGAATGATGTTCTAGGATTGGCTTGCTATCTGATTTACAAGACACCAACATTGGCGGCAAAAATGCCACCATTGGTGGCCAATGTTAAGGCCGCAAAAACATCTGGCTCACATCAAGCTAGCCACCTCCTAAAGTCTTTTGTTACCATGAGGTTGCCGGGCAAACCACACTACATGATTAGATACATTTAATCCGTGTAACACCATACTGGACTTGAATCTGTTGGTACGTGATAGTCACACTTTCCAAACTTACTGGGTCCTACTTTTTTAAAAACAATTGGAGCTGTCAATTTGAAATAACTTATAGAGTAATGAATTTTAAAGATTGCTGTGGGCACCGGGTTACTTGTGTTGTGAAAGTAGGTCAAGGCAAAGTCAGTTTTTCTTTTACACCAGCAACCTTTTTGTATTCACAACGTAAACTGCGGTGGCTATAAAAATCTTTGTGTGTGTCTGTGTGCTCCCCTGGCATATGGTCCTGCACAAAAGGTTCTTAAGGTGAGGTTGAGAATGCCTAAGGACATTCTGTCTCTGCCAGTATCAGTATCCGTATGTGAGGTGCAAATGGCAGAAATTAGATTTCATACAAACGTGTGTGTATGTGAAAGAAAGTGTGTACGTGTCTTCATGTCTCACGGTCAACTCACACTTCTCAATCAGATTAGTCTCCTTCACTTGCTTTCTGTCTTGTCCAGTACAGCCATGCAGCTGCTCTTGTTGCACCTCCGCCCTGTTCATAAGCCGACAGAAGCCTATGTCTGCCCCTCCCATCATGCCTAGGAGACTGTACTACAACCGTACACAGACACACAAAGACACACCCTCACCAATTGGTGGAGGATGAGAGACATTGGTGCTCCAGCTATAAACAGTCAGGGAACAAACTGTAGCTCAGACACCACAGAGAGCAAAAGTGGCTGATTCAGCTCCTGAGATAGATTGAAAAAGGAGGGAAGACGGGAGTGACAGCAGCTCTCTGTGTGTACTTAACTGTAAGTCAGTGTGTGTGTATGTGTGTGAGTGTGCGTGTGCGTGTACTTCAGAGCATCTCTGCACCCCAGCAGACAGCAGCAGCAGCAGCGGGTCATCAATGGAACTGTCAGATGTTCCAAGGTCAGGAGCAGGACGAGGCTCCCCCAGTACTACTGCCCTGTGTGTCCCAACTGAAAGCAGCAGCTACAGCAGTGTCCAGCAGCAGGGCTACTCTGATCCATCTTCCTGCGACGCAAAGAAAAGCTGGAACAGGTGAGCAAGTATCTCTCAAACATCAGTGAAGGGGTGAAGTTGAATCGTGGTCATTTATGAAAAACTAACAATTTACTTGTAAACATTCAGCAAATGAAATGGGACTGATCAGGATACTAAGATTTAGCATTCTGAAAATCTAGGACTATGCATACGCAGGACTATAGTTAAGTGTGTAGAACCAGCTGGAAGGGGGAAAAAAAGCAACTGTCAAACATGCAATGAGGCAGTCTGTGTTCAGAGGACATTTTCACTCCATCACTGTGGAAATCCACTCACTTTCCTGTGGTGCATCTACTTCAACACTGGAGCATGCAGCTGAGGTCTGTTGCCTCCAATGAAAATTAATTACCATTTTCATTTCTGCTGCAAACCCATCAAAGGCACATAAACTCAAAAGGGACAAATGAACAGGACACTTGAGTGTTACCTACCAGATCTTGCAGATTTTTTTTTTGAAAAGGTCAAGTCTATGACAGTCTTTATGAGCATTCACTTTTATTTCAAGTTTTTATTTAAAAAAAGACAATTTTAAAGACTTGTGGCATATGTGGAATCACTTTTTATATGGCTGTGGAATCATACTTGTGCTTTAACTAAATCAAGATAGGGTGGCGCAGTTGCAGGTGCTGAACACTGTCATGCCACAGCAGGAAGGTTCCTGGTTTGAGCCTTCCAGCCAGCAGGGGCCTTTCTGTGTGAAGTGAGCATCTTCCACGCTATAAGCAATACGTAACTGAACGAAGGCCACAACCAACCAAGTAAGTGTATACACAC
>JAMQGT020011168.1:0-61233 GCA_024447675.2 Pterophyllum scalare
TATGTGTCTTGGTTCAGTTACGTATTGCTTACAGCATCCATTGTAGCACATTAGATTTTCAAACTTCACACACACACACACGCACACACACACACGCACGCACGCACGCACACACACACACACACACACACACACACACACACACACACACACACAAACACTGTAAAAAACCTTGAGTGTGTGGGATGAGAGCCCCGTGCTGCATTTTGGCATTTGCGTTTTATCTGTAGAGCTGCCAGGAGCCACCAGCCCCTCTGGCATCACTGGCGCAGCATGGGGAGCCATGTGATGTTTCTTCCACAATCTGGAGCTTGCCAATTAACACTTCTGCTGAGCTAGTACACAATGATTTAGATATGCGTGCTGCAGAGTTTACTTGTCCAGTCACAATGACCTGTTTTTTAGCATCTGCAGAGATAGTGATGCAGCTGTCTTAATTTGCCGAAGCTCGTAATGATTGAGTGTATAAATGATTTCTTATGCTTTCTCCATAACCTGGTTCAGATGAATGAGCTTTTTCTTTTTTTTTTTTTTTTTTCTGAAGGAAGATGGTTAATGTAATATGGGTGGAGTCCATGGAAGGCTTCAAAGTGACCAGTCAGGACATTTCTATAGACACATGCAGTGGAAATGAAGTGGGCTGCACTCATGAATTGCTTCGATGAACAGTTATTCATGAAAACAAATCAATAATGATTTGATAGCAGCTGAGATAAACTCTGTCAGGAAAAGTTTCGTTTCCACAAATCCACTTGTCAACTTCATTGTGTTACAGTACTGCGCAAAAGTGTTGTGGCACTGCTCATTTCTTTATGTTTTGCTAGGTTAATGGGAAATAGGTGCAGCAATTTATGAAAACCTTGTAATCACACATGGAGGATACAGTATATAGAGCAAAAACTGAGTTTGCACAGTTCTAATGAGCTTTGAAAGTCAATATGTAGTATGACCACCTTTATTCTTCAGACACCTGAAGAATGAGGTCCAGATTGTGTTGGACCTTTCTTCAACAGCCTGAAATCTCTCTGGCCGCTTTCTTGTAATTTCTTTAAGTAGTCTTCAGGAATAGTTCTCCAGGCTTCTTGAATTCAAAGCTCTTCTTTGGATATGTTGGCTGCCTTTTGTTTCATTCTCTGTCAAGATGATCCCACACTGCTTCAATAATGTTGAGGTCTGGGCTCTGAGGAGGCCAATACATCACTGTTCTATTGTGTGATTTTCTATCCAGGTATGCTTTTACTGCATTGGTGTGTGTTTGGGCTTATCATCATGCTGAAAATTAAAGCTGTTGCCACTCAGATGCTTTCCAGATGATATTACATGGTGGATCAAAATCTGACTGTACTTTTCTGTGTTCATAATTTCAATTCAATTTTGACAAGTTCTCCAACTCCACTGGCTGAAATGCAGCCCCAAACCATGACAGCACCTCCACCATGTTTTAGAGATGGCTGTAGACGCTCGCTGTTGTACCTCTGACCTCAAATTGAGGATAGTTTGAAGCAAAAATGTCAAATCTGTATTCATCACTTGATAAGACCTGTTCTCACTGTCAGTCCAGTTCTTGTGTATTTAGCACACCTCGGCTTTTTTCACCGTTTCCTTCGTTAAGAATGGCTTTTGGCAGCCGCCCTTCCACTGAGACCATTTCAGATGAGGATTCAATGAACAGTAGGTGGATCAACTGAAGTCCCAGATGCATCTCAGGTCCTGTGGCAGGTTGTTGCTGGATTCCCTCCCCCCACACACACTTCTGAAGGTCATGACTTTCAGATACTGTCCACCTGCTGTGGATAGTTTACTTAATTTCACCTCTACAGTACGTGTCCAGTTTCTGTACATTTGAAGGGGGAGACAGGTGTCTTTTTTATGTTTGAATGATTCATATGTCAGCGTTAAATAGCTTAACAAACAAAAAACATCGGAAATAGTCAGGTACAAGGACTGGACTGGAAATCAGTGAAAAAGCAGCCGATGTCAAAAAAAGCTGACAGTGAGCGGGCTAAACAACAACAACAACAGCTGCTTATAAGCTAACATGATGCCAGCTAATGTTAGGCTCAAATGTCTTAAAAAAATCACTTTCCCTCTGATAAACAGTTTGATTACATTGTCACATTGTATGAGAGTTTATTTGCTAAGTGTCCGAGTCAAACAGTGCAAAGACAGTTTTACTAATGGCAGCTAACAGGAGCAAAAACAGCAGCACCTGCCAACAGAAATGTTCAACAACCCACCTCAGTATCGCTGTCATTGGTCAGGAGTGAGCGTCACTGACTCATCGACTTGTATCGGACTCCTTTCACAAAGTTTTTCAGTCTCCTCCAGAGTAAATAGATGTCGACACCCAGCATGTTGACAGCTGAGGTAAACAGCAGGCTGCCTACAATCACTGCACATGAACAGCGGTCAGAGTTGTTTGTCCTACAGCGGCCACCGTAGCTAGGATTATGCACTTGAACTGGGAGGGGTAAGAAAACATAATTCAGCTGATTGCAATCTGCAATCTACTGACATCTAGTGGTGAGGTTTTACATACTGTACCTTTAAATGCATGATTTGGGTGGGGCAATGACCATCTGTGTGACATGTGACATGTTTGTTTAGTTTGATTCTGTATTTTCTGATTAAACCATGGAGTTAAGAACTTGTTTAAATGTCAGATTAAAAATGAATTTTCAAGTTTAAAAAAGCAATTTAACTAGAGTTTGAGGAAAACTCTGTAGCTTATTTCTGAATAGACAAATTTGCATAATTGACCCATAATGCCTGCATTAGCATCTGTAAATCTTAATTTGATAATACATCTCCTCCATGAGATGGCAGGATGGAATTGGATTACAGTCTTGGTTCTCATTAGTGCCGTTTGAGAAAAGTTCTTTTCAGATCACAGAGATGTCATCAGCTGAAATTTGAATAAAATGAATGAATGATTTTTTTTATATAGCGATGGACTGGTCTAAAACCCCTCCTCCTAATTAAGCTCACTTCCTTTCAACTTTCATCTTCTCTCCTTCAGCAAGAATCCCTAATCTCCTTCTAACACTTTTCACCACAGCTCTCAGGTTTTAAATATTTTTTCTCATGTCATCAGTAGGAGTCTTAACTTAGAGGTAATTTGTCCTTGTACTCTCAATCATTTTTTTTCTTTTTTTCTTTATCATGGAGTAAATTATGCTTTCTTTGGAGACGAGTAGTACCACCCACTCATGTTGAGTAATTTGTATTTTTAATCAGAGGGTATGAACAGTGCTTTTAGATGTGGGCTAGTATTACTTCACACATCAAGTCTATACTGCTTGTCTTGGGAATAAAAATCATATTATCATATAAAGCAATTATGTGTTTTCATTGTGTTGTAATCATATTTTCACCATGATAAATGTGTGTGCCTCAGTTCAGTATTTCACTTCCTTTTTCTGTATTATCACATCTCTTTCATGCAAAATGCAGTGTGACACCTCCCCCCTGATGTCTGTGTTTTCTTTCTCTTTCAGGAGTCTAGAATAAACTGCATTCGCATTGCTCGCAAAGGTAATTCAACATAAATATGTTTCCTCCCAAATCCATTTCCCTTCATCATTTCTAAACTTGCAGCGTTGTGTACTTGTGTAGAAATAGAGGAAACTATGACTGTAACAATGATAGTATGTTCACAGTTTATTCTGTTGTAGGACAAAATATTCATAAGGCAATACTTTGTATTGCTTTAGTTTGATGTGCTGCCAATACGTTACCACCATTTATTTTTTTATTAAAGCATTCAAATACTTTAGATGGATTCGTCGTCCGGTTTGGCCGTCCAGCGTCACTCCTTCATGACTCCTGATGGTGGTGCTTTTCAAATGAAAGCGGGTAAAGCGAACAGCAGTTGACTTGCTTTGAAGAAGAAACTAACAGGAAGAGTGGTTTATAGTTGTTTCAAACAAATTAGTGACCTAATTGGCAAATTATTAACATTGAAAAAAATAACAGTAATGCATACAGACACACACACGCTGAAAAAAGATTTTTTTTAGGGCTATTTTTCCTTATCCAGTTATCTTGCAGTACACTGAGCATCACAGAATCACTGTACTGCAATACCATTGTTGTTATAGGCAAGGTTTTGTGTTAGTTCTCTGTGGTTCCCGCCCCCCTTTTGTACTGTATCATTTCTCTTAAGTAAAAAGGTGAAGAACCGGACAAATTTCCTCTGGTGGCCCTGGTTGTTTAGCACTGGGCCTCAGAGAAAAGGGCAACAAGCAGGGAAGGATTAGAGGTCAGGCTTTCATCCTGTTTGTTTGGGGGCAGACACTGGGACACACCATATCAAAGACAGTCTCTTTGTTCTCATCAGCAGCCCACCAGACAGCTACATCTGAGGGCTTTGACCTCTGTGCTGTCCAGAAGGGTTCTTCAGATCAAAACTTCCAGATGGAGCTACCTTGGCCTATCAGTATGAGAAAGCCCCCCCCCCCCCGCACACACACACACCCCCATCTTCTTATCTGTACCTCAGCTTTTGGATTCAAAGGCACATGAAAAGGGCAGAGAAATTGACTCTAAGTCCTTATGGCAGGAGAGGCCCTCCACCATAGTACACTGTCAGATCATGGTAAATAAAAGTCATGTATTTATAGTTATCATAGCACCGCAACAGTAAGCGGAGCCTTGCAAGTAAATTGACTTGGCGGGGTATCTTTTTTTTTTGTTTTATGGTTAAGGACTTGTTTTTTTTTTTTGTGAGTGAATAACGAAAGAGATGAGGCTCTCCGTGAGCATAAAGCCAAAAGACAAGGCCAGCCTTTTCAGCTTGACTTCTCACTCCCCACACTGCCAAACTGGGCATTGATTAATTATACGTTCCCGCAGCAATAGACTTTATGCTGCACTTGCCACGTTTATTTGACACTAAGCAAAGAAAGAATGAAAGAATTGAACAATGGTGCCCCTAAGATGAAAAGAAATTACAATTAGCAATGAAATAAAATACCTGTAGAGAAAACAGAAGGGGGAACTAAGACAAAAGAATGAAAGGTTAAATGCACAATTGCAAGTTATGATTTAGAAAACAATGCCAGCACTACATTTTCACCACGGGCATGGTGATATAACTGAAAAGCCCCTGAAATGCACAATGATGGCAAAAATATGTGGGTATTTCCAATTTCAAGGTGTAACAGGTTAAAAGGTTGTCTTTTTGTTTTTTGTTTTTTGGCTGTGTGCGATCTCCATGATCCCTCTACCATTAACAGAGCCTCTGCATCATCGGGTCCTGAGCCGTTATTATCAGGCAGCCCATCACAAGCGAAGTGGAGGCAAATGATTCTGGCTTGGATAACAAAGCTGGAGATTACATTTCAACTTCCAGGTGACAGTTTAATTAAGGATCCTCTGGCAGGCTCAACACAACAATAGACTTCCATTTCTCCTCTAAGTGCCAATTTCCACCATCAGGCAGCTGGCAGGTGCATGGATTCATGTGGAAATCTATTTCATGCTCGTGTTTGGCTTAATAGAAATTTTGAGGGTAAAAGAGGCAAAACCGCCTTATCTGTCCAAAATGTCAGAAAACTGAAATTGATTTTTCACCTCCTCCTCTACATTTTTTAGCCAGTATAAAGAAGCCTTCCCCTAATTTCAAATGAAGTCAGAGCATAAAATAAACAGCGAGTGCTGAGTTTGTGTCTGAGACACTGTTCTGAATGGAGCGCTACTCGACAGGCTGGAGTCTTTGTTATTTTTTGGTTACAGTAGCTCAGAGACACAAAGGCATTTTTGGATGCTGGTGTGTCCCTGTGTGTGAATAGAAACCACAAAAGCAATCATCTTTGATTCACTGACTGACTAAACCCTCTCCCACCACTACTGCAGACTAGAAGTTTACCCGTCAGCCGTAATGTTTAGAAACAGCACACGGAGAGATGGCACGCTTTTGGAACGATATGTTATAAGAGGACAGCAACACAAAAGTGTTGTCCAAAGCAGTTTCAGAAGTAACAGCCCTTTTCTAATATCAGGCCAGTGACTAATTTTCTCCATTCTGATATGCCAGACATTCATCATTGATTAAAAAATTCCTGCCAAATCATGAAATGATATTGCACTACTTTCATCTTTATTTGGAAAGAGGGTTCTAAGGCGGCCCAAGTGCCCATGGCTGCATATAGTTGGGCTAAAGCATGGCTCTGTTTTCATTTTCCCTGCCCCAGATCCGATTTTTTTTTTTTCTTCCCCAGCAGGCTGTAAGATAGAGCTCTATCCCCGGGCCTGCTCTGACTTTCTCCCATTCTCCAGATAGTTTATGCTGTTCCAATAAGCTCAGGAGGGCTGGTTTCCAGGCTGTCAAGGCCTGGAGGACAGACTGACACACACAGGAAAAAAAAAACTAGATCAGTGGGCTCCCAGAACAAGGCAAAGAAAGGTCCACTGCTCAGCACCATTTACATAAGTATGAAGCTTTATGTAGTAGAAATGAATAACCTGCTGTTATGGTAATGACCTTTCCAGTGGCTCACAGACATCAGGGCACCTTCAGACTATACTGTAAAGCTTTTTGGAGGATTGTGACAGAAACCAGATTGTTGATTAGAAAACTGACTTCAGAGGTTGGTGTGCGTACCTCTGAAGTTGCAATCCAAAGGTGTCATTTTGTTCTTATAATGTTGATATATAACTTTTAAATCAGGAATAAATTGCTACACAATGTGCCACAAGCCTTTTTTTTAATACAAGGCAAATAAATTCAAGAGTTCACGAGTTCCCCGCTTCACTCTGACACATTTGCAGCCTTGTAAAATTTTTCTTCTTCTACATCGGTTCACAGAAGCCTGCGTAAAAAGATAATGGCAGCCATAGTAGTGGCATATTTCTTCAACTCTCTAGCAGAAAATCTCTCAGTGTGCAAACGAGTACATGTATTTGCACATCCGCCATTGTGTATCTGTTTGGACAGAGTGGGCAATCAGTTCTCAAGGCTTCACCTTTTCGTTTGCATGTGTTTTTCATTTTCGCCAAAGTTTTTTGAAAAAGCCTCAGATCAGATCAGCGGATCTCCCAGCAGCAGTTCTGAAAGGTAGTGTGACAACTTTGTTGTGAGAGAGAGAACTTCTTCAAAGCTGCGAATTCAGCTTTCCTACCTTCATTGTCAGACTATCTTAGGCTTTCTTTTAGACTTTATTGTGAATCCTTTTCCCTGCCCCTTTATTCCTTTAAGTTCTGTGTTCGCATTCTGCCCTTTTAACGTCGCTCTTCTGTGTTCCTGCTCGCAGCGGCCTGCAAAGATCATCGCAAGGCTTTGGAGGTGTCGCAGCACTCAGAGGAAATGGGGCTGATTCTCGGTGTATGTGCTGGAGGTCTGGTGGTCCTCATCCTCCTGCTGGGGGCCGTCATCATCATCATTAAGAAAGGGTAAACGACTCCTGATGGCTATTCTGAACAAAATATGTGCCATCGTGCTCAATCACACCACATCTGCCACATTGTTTTACCTTTATGTTTCATTTTCGAGCACTTTGCTGATCGGTTTTCACCTGTGCTCAACTTTTGCAAAGGTCATGCTTGTGTAGCGAAGATGGACAAACAGCCAGTGTGGTGTTTTTCCTTTTCCTTATGTTGCACCAAACAACTCTCATCTGCAGAGCCTATCTGAGTGTGAAGTATTTAATTAAAGGCGGATGCAATTCAATTAGCCACTTAATTACACGCACCAAACAGATGCCTGACCCTTAAATGAGGTGGTAAGTGGGAGGGAAAAGGTGTGCTTTTAGAGATTATTAGTCAATGATCCTACAGGTCTACAGTAAATCATCTACATCTGGCTCCGTATTAATTTAGTCGCCGCTAAGTCTCATATCGGGCATAAACTGCCTTACCTGTTTAAGATATATTGAAATCTAAAGAACCTGCCAAACTGGGACTTAGTCAGAGCCCCACCAATCGTTAGTTAAATTGCCAACACAGCATCCAGGGTAATGGTGAATAATGTTGATTGTGGAAGTCACTGCTGCTCTGCGCATTAGTCCGAGTTGCTCTCCTAAGCCACCATGAATTTCAGTTTTAGGGAATTGATTACTAAATTTACTGTGACAGGAAGCCACATGGTCTATCCTTGAAGTGTAACACTGAGACATATTCGATTGAAAGAAACACACATTTTTGTGCCTCGCTGTGGTTTAGTCTGTCAGCACCTGCTTGATCCACTTGCATGTGTCATATGGCCGCCTGCGCAGCTAAACGCATGAGAGGATGGTTTTCATTTTCGCTGTAATCAATGCACTCTGCCCTCAACTGACATTGCTTTCATCTTACATCTCTTCTTTCTCTTGATTTTTTTTTTTTTCCTTCTTCTACTGCACTCTTGCCAGAAGGGACTACTACTCTTATTATCCGTAAGTGACTTCACCTCTTTGCTTTTCCATTGTTTTGTGATCCATCATATTCATGCTTGTGTGCTTGCTGGCTGTCAATCAGGAGTTGCAATAAAGTACTTGGTCGATATATATACCACTCGTTTTTTCTTTTTCGCTCTCTCAGCAGATCAAAAATTTATTATCTTCTTTCAGTGGTTTTTCAAACTAAACATAACATTGCCTTTTTCTACAGAGATTATCTGTGGCAATCTCTTCTTAATATCGATTGTCCCTCGATCTTTACTATCCATTAACAGGAAACCGGGGAACATGAATAAGACGCCAATTACCTACCGCCAGGAGAAGAGCCATATGGGCTCCATGGAGCGCAGTTTCACAGACCAGAGCACCCTGCAGGAGGACGAAAGAATGGCTCTTTCCTTCATGGATTCACATACTTGCGGCACACGAAGTAAGAGCAGTGCATCGCTCATACATTCACACAGTGCAGTGTATGCAGACCTACCAACTTTTGCATCACTAAACAATTCAATCCCAAACCAAACTTGACATGCGTCATCCTTCACTTTGTAATGTTTGGCCGTCATTCAATCACTCCATAAATATTTCAATCAATTGCAACATAGTTATCATCCTGTGGGAGAATCTTCTTCAGTATCAGTTCTTGTCAGCCATTCACTGCCTGAAGTCAATACAGAAAGAATCTCACAAGATGGCAAATAAATAAATAAATAAATGATTTGTGATTCTTGTCAGTACTTTTCTGCTTTCTAATGTTGTCAGTTTCACAGAGGAAGAAAGACGGATGTGTTTATTCTAAAGTTGCTAGAGATTCGTGTCTGTTTCACACTATCTGAGAAAGAGTTGCCACCACATTTACATAGGCTGCGTTATGAAGACATCTGTACCAAGATAAACCCTATCAAAATGGATGTCTGAACTGTACTTGGCATGCATCGCCGTGTAACGTGCCTCTATGTGGTGCTAGCACATTAACACTAGTGATGGCGTGACATGGAAGTGTTACAAAAGTTGGCAAATGCTTTAAGTCATAATTTGCCAGGTTCACTAATGTTTCAGCTCACTCAACCTGTGAGTGTGTCTGTGTGTGGCTCAGGTGATGCTCGGAGTTCAGTGAACGAGGCCAGCAGCCTGCTGGGAGGCTCCCCGAGGCACCAGTGTGGACGTAAAGGTTCCCCCTACCACACAGGACAGCTCCACCCTGCTGTCAGAGTGGCCGACCTCCTCCAGCACATCAACCAGATGAAGACCGCCGAGGGCTATGGCTTTAAACAGGAATATGAGGTGAGAGGGTGCTGTTATATGCCTATTCAACACTGACATTATAAGACAGCGTAGACAGCTATTACTCCTGCACTCTGACAACATTAAATGAACAGCGGTATAAAGAATTGGTGCTAGTGTACTCATGCTGAGTTATTTAAAATTGACCTATTATACTTTGCCTGCTATCTTCAGTGTGCTGCTGCCATGGTAGATGGCCAAATGGTAGATGGCTCAGGTTTCAAATAATGAAGTCGTGTCTATACAAGTAATTGCTTTGAGCCAGAAGTTAAGGCTTCAGACTATTTGAAATACTTGGCTTACATCTGTCTTCTTTTTTTTTTTTTTTACTCCTGTGGCTTGTTGAGAAGGGTTGTCCTGTCAGGCACGCAGCTCTAGCTGTGAGGAGAGCAGGCCCCTCACACCTGCTCTGCCTGACTCTCAAAATTCAGTCTGGAGCAGAGCACTTTGCACGATTTGGAGGCTCATTTATTGATTTTAATTTGAAATTTGTTTGCCTTTCCCTAAAGAAGGAAACACAAGATAACACTTCAGAGAGCACTGTTTTATCAATGAACCCAACATGAAGTTTTATTAATTTATTTATTTCAGCTGGGATAATGCTAAAAGATGGGGCTATTCCATCTATGAAAGGCAATAATGAGCTGTCAGAACTGTGCGCTGAATGTATCATTAAATCAGTGTTGTCTTATTTAAAGGATTTAACTGGTTGTTACTATGATTTCACTCAAAGTGGAGCTAAAGCTGCTCTTTTACAAATAGAAAACCCGTTTTCAAGAGTTAGCAGAATGAAAAAGTGGTTATAAGTGATGCTACACGGAGCTATTATGCAGATACATGGTGGCAGCAGATTAGCTTATTCTGTTGCCTTCAATATTGTGAGATAGTTGACGTTTTCTACTTCAGCTGCTTTCGTGTCTCATTTCCATCATGCACTCCTGCAGGGTGTTATTATAATATTGTTAAATTTTGCCTGAAAATGCCGCATTTTTTGTCCAGTGTTCCCTTCAAGATCCTTCTCTCATCCACCCCTGGAACACTTCTAGAGCAGGCGCTATTTTCACTTTCTGCCCCCGTGCACCGGTGCTCTGCGATTTCTCAGAGGATGTCAGAGAGCAAGTATCTGACTTTTGTGTCAAGGATCATTAGGAGCAAGTGCAATCTGGAGAACAAACAGCAGTTTTCAGTTGTTTAGTCCACAGTTCGCAACCCCTTGGGTGACGTGGGAGGCGAGGAATGTGGAGGAATGCTTTTTGTTTGTTTGTTTGTTTTTTTTCTTTAGTCACGGGGTTGTGCGCAATGAATTTGCACCCCGGGGTCATGCTGTCAACGTGGAGTTCTGCTGTAACGTCCTGAGGCGAGCATTCAGTGGAAATGACCTGAGCTGTGGCATGTGCCAGCAAGATTCCAGAGGCACAAGTGCAGGTGGTCAGAGCGGGACTTTCAGAGCACAATCTAAAATTAGAAGTAGCACTGAAATTGGTTCAAGGTACAGGAGAAGATGACCTTGAATTTAAATAAGGTACATTTTAGGTTTATATAGGTGCACTTGTTGCTTTTACTTTGCATCAAAAAAAAAATCTACATTTAGAAACAATTTTATACAGTTTGATATTGAAAGGCTTAATCCACCAAGGTATGGTACATACTGGTTCATTCCTTAATAAGGATCGAGTTTGTTGTGCATCCTCACAAAGAAAATCTCTATTTCAGCTATAACTGGTGAGCATAACATTGCCTCAGTGTCTGTCCATTTTCTCTAAATTAAATGATTTTAACTGGACCCCCCATATATTGTAGGTTTTGTTAGATCTGGTCTTCACTTCTCTTTAGGGGCACATACATTGCTTAATTTAACTGTGGTTTCTTCCCTTCCCATACAACAACTGTTTAATGTATCATTATTGTACCTTCTAAAGATGACAGGTGAAATTACACCTTCTACTCAAATTACTTCAATGATACGTGTCAAGTTATATCCAACAGCTTGTAAAACTTCCAAGTTTTCTTTTCTGTAGGAAGGGTGATGGTGATGGTACAGATATTATTCTTGCACTTTCTGTAGTGTTACAGTGTTACATCCCATCTTGTAACATTTCGTAGTGAAAGGTTTATTCTTCTGAGGCTTCTGCAGGTGCTTCCATGGTAGCTGGAAGGTGTCACTTTTCTGACATGTCCTAATTCTGTCCTGAGGCCCCCCTCAGCAGGAGTGGTTGACTTTAATTGCCAGCATTGTTAGGAGGAAGGGTGGAATTGTACTTGCATTCAAATGTGCATACAGAAAGCTTCAGACTCTGAGGAATTGCAGTTGTTCTTTATTATACACTTTATGTTATCTTCTGACTGGAGTCGTACCCATGTGGAATGAACGAAGCAGATGGGAGATGAGATGAAATGATATCAGTGAGTGTCCCCCACCTGACCCCTCAGAATGAGCTGTTTTTGTAGGTGTAAAGTGCGGGGTGGCACGGTGGTTAGCACGGTTGGCTCACAACTTCGAATCCACCTTGGTAAGGGCCTTACTGTGTGGAGTTTGCATGTTCTCGTGTCTGCATGGATTTTGGGTGGAGCTGTGGGTTTCATGCAGTTACTGGGATTAGGTTAATTGGTGATTCTAAATTGCCTATAGGTGTGAGTGGTTGTCTGTCTCTCTGTGTTAGCCCTCTGTGTTAACACCCCCCCCCGACCTTTGAAGAATATGGATGGATGGATGGATGGATGGATGGACTATGTAAATTTTGAATCTTCTGAGTTAGAGGCCCTAGGAGTACATAAGGGCAGGTTTGAAATTGGTGCATTGGTAAGTCACCTTATTATTTGCAGCATTTTTGAGCACTTTTCAGGGATGAAAAACACATTAAAGCGCTGCTTAAAATGCAACCAAATCTATTTTACACTCACTCCAAGGTTCACAATCTAAAGCTAAAATAACATTTTTGTTTGGATTTTTTTCTGTATCCAGCATTGAGCATCAGTAATATTTGATACATAATTATTTCCATAGCAAAACTGCAGCTATGTGATGCCCACGAGAAAGAGTAGCATCAACAAACATTGGTATCCTGGATATTTTATCCATTTTCTAATAATTCAGTGGGGAACACCTTCAGAAAGTGCATTTTGGGTCATATCACTATGTGAGATAGGTGGCTGGTCAAAAAAAAAGCTATAGCATATAAAAGCTCTCCTTTATACCTACAGTTTGACACCAGGCTCATCTTTTAGCCATGATTCATCCTGCTCAGGTGGGAACCTTTCTTAAAATTGACTGATTTTATATGGACTCACCCAAAGGTGTGTGCTGTCTGCTGTGGCAATGGGGTGAAAAACATCAGGTTTTAATGGGGTCAGCACTTTGAATATTCAAGCCACCATGACTTCACTGTGTGATACTGTGATAAAGTGCCTGAAGTGAAGTGATTTGGTTGTCATAACCGGGTATTTCTGAACCGCAAGAAAGTCCACAGGCTGTGATTTCATTGACAGTTTTAATTGTATTGTAAGGTAAACTTTTCAGCACAACGCCTGCAATTTTTTTGTTTTGCAGGAAACTCCCTTAGCTTCTAACTTGTCCACGTAGCATTATCAGGTACTTTCACATAACCAGACATCGGTTGTTGCTGCCTATGGCTCAGATTCTGTGTTCTTTTACAGTAGGAAATGTTTCTCTCAGAAGTGCCTCTTTGGCTTAATTGGCAACATGTTAGCATTATTTAACTCCTCCCGGCAAATGATACACTCAGGCTGAAGGCCCCTGACATCCCTGGTCCAGCTGAAACCATGACGTTAGTAGCTTTTACAGCAGTTTCTCCTGTGTGTTTTTTTTTCCTTTAGCTGATTTTGTGTATTTTTGAGCATAAAGAAGCCGTGTTAGCCTGAGTGGTTCTTGTAAGAATGGGAGACCATCAATCTGAAATCCTCCGTGTGCCCTTCTTACCCCACATTGAAATTAATTACCAAGGTTAAAGAGGCATTTGGATCTCACCGTTGTTGTGCACATGAATAATCATCCTCATCTGGGCCCAGAGAAGACCTCAGTCTTGAGGTTAAACATCTCTAGCTCTGGTGAGTCCTGTCGTCCACTGCTGACAGAGAGAGAGGGAGGGGCTGCCTGTGAACGTTTAGTGTGAGAGGGAGATGGATGAAAAAGTGCAGAGGAAAACAATTGAGAAAAGAGAGGCCTTGCCACCCAGTCACTCTACGCTCCAAATAACAGTCTCCTGGTGCTATAGTATTTATGATAGTATTTATCTCCCTCTGCTCTGTGATTCACAGAAGTAATCATTAGACTGTGATCAATAATGTCATTAGCGGTACTCGGTGTATGTTTTCTGTTAGAGTAGATCTAACAATAGAAAGTAGAAATTTGCAGTTGTGTTAGCCACAGGCACAATTTGGCTCATCTGATTTCTTGTAATTGTCGTGAAAATATAGAGCACACAATTGTTTAGAAGTCAGAAGTTGTGACCCTGTCACAGCACCGTTGCTCCATAATAGTGCAGCTGATGGTCCTTCAATTATTCCACTGCTAATTTTCTGTACTTTTTTATATTGTCAACAAATTCTGTCTTCAGCCAATATTTGTTACTAGCTATGAACTGATCTGACTAAAAAGTGTTATCTATGCATTCAGAACCGTATTCCATATTCTTATGGATTTGTGTCCTACTGTTGTCCAGAAACTGTTAAAATCTCATTGCAGAGCCACATGTTTGCACCGGGTGACGTGTTTCTGTTGGAGCTCTGGCACAGAGGGACGTAAGCTAAATCCTACATTAGACACAGCCAATACAATTCCTGTTTCAGTTTTCATCTTTTAATGGGATTTGTTAACAGAAGAAAAATATCCAAATCACCAAAATTATCCTTTTAAAATAGTGAGATTTTTGGGTGCAGCGATCTCAAGGTTCAGTCAATATTCATTATGGCGTAACGGCACCAAGTAAATCAAATCAAATGGCCTGATTATTTTTTTTTTCACATCATAATTTACAATCATACCCAACAATGAGCCTCTCTCTGTCACTACTATTGTTTTTTTTTTTGTTGCTCACTTCATTGTGCTTGTTTTGCTGAACGTTACTTATTCTTCTCCTGTAGCGGTGCTTTGCTATCTCTTGTTTTATGATTCAGAGTTCATAATGAAGGGCCCAAAACCCCAAATGCCTCTCCCCCGGTGGAACAATTGTGGTTGAACGTTGCAGCCGCACCCCGAGGAGAAGTCCATTTCTGTCACCCGCGGCCTGCAACGCTCACAAAAAAAGAGAAAACAACTTTTTTGTCTCTGGTTCATGGTTTCCGCCTCTGGAACTCTGCTTGTAGACTCATTAAACTGTCCCTCACGGGCAAAACACACTCCACTCAAGAAAATCAATACACACCTCTTTGTGTGTGGGTTTTTTTTTCTCCCCCCTCTGTGCTTAGAGTATGTGTTTTTGTAGAGTGTCTCTCTCTATTATGAAGGAAAATGATGAGGAGTATCATATTACACTCCCTCGGCAGGCATAGGTTTTTATTTCCCTAAGGGGTACCTGTGCTCTGTAAAAACATTGATCAAAAATTTACAGCGAGCTGTAAAGGGGCTTATATATGTGGCGGTTTCTGTCACTACCGTCATATTCCCACTGCAGAAACATACAAGTAAACAGCAGCAGCTTCACTGGAGAACTCAAAACTTGCATTATACCACTTTGCACCCTGAGGCTGAGGTTAGAAAGTCCCATTCAAACATGATTTAATGTTTAGTTTCAATAGGGACGACTGAATTATTGTGTTTACACTCACTCCCCCACCCCAAAAAAATACTTTATGCTACTTATTTTTTTGTGTGACATCAGTCAGCCTTGTTAATTCTGCCTTTTTTAACTAGAATATTTTCTAGCAGATATGATTTTTGACTGGATTTTGGCTGAATGTGGGGGGATTATTATGGAAGTCATCACAGCGAGAGTCACAATTACACAACTCATTGTCATCTTAAAATTATGTGGGTGAAAAATTGACTGGTCACAGTGACACTTCAGAACAGTAAATGTGCCACTGGATTGTTGTTAAAGGAAAACAAATAATGAACATCATAAAATCTATTGAGACATTGATAGAGCATCACAATGTTAAAAAAAAAAAGATTTATATGTGGAATAAATTAAAAATAAAATATGTTAACCTCTTGGCTCAGCCACCCACTGATCTTTGCCAGCGACAGTTTCTAATCAGTCCTTCATAAGTCTGCGTTGTTTTTCTTCCCTTCAGTGTTCTGCCATTCTCTCACACTTCTTTTTCCTTTCCCCTCTTCTCTCTCGAGGCCTGAGCAGAGGAGTGGTGAGAGCACAGAAGCAGAGAGAGCTCAGAGGTGTAGTGTCAATCACATAAGGGAGGAAGGAGAAAGAAAAAGGTGGACAGAGGGAGAAGTAAAAGGAGGTAACAAGAACAAGAGATTCAGAGAGAAGGACAGACCCAGAAAGGGAACCCGTGAAGAGGAGGAAAAAGTAGAGAGGAGAGTGTAATCCTAGGCAGGATTTGGCTGGTTCTTGGCTCTCTGCGGGGGAACTGCATTGTAATCCCCTGCTCAGCATGCAGACTTGGGCAGAGTTTCACAAAATTCCCCAAGTGGCTGAAAACCACTGGGTGTATGCTGGTATGAATGTATGTGTGTGTGTGTGTGTGTTTTATTCACAGATCTGAGGGAGCTGTTTGCAGGCTTAATTTAGCCACTGTGTGACTTATTACAACTTGGGCGAGTAAACACTCGCTGATGCATCCATGCAGACAGGATGATAACGGTGAATGAGATGTGTTATAGTATGACTAAGAAGCCATCCATGAAGCAGGTGGTAGACAGTTCCTCTGCCTTCACACTCAGCATACAGGGACTGGTAAACTGCAGGTATACAAACATCAAGTATGTGGCACTGCAGTAACCAGCAGTGTGAAGTGGAATTTTGTGGCAATTTTTTATCTCGTGTAAGAAGCACACGTTTTCTTTTCCACTCACGATTGTGATACTTCACAAAAGTGGCAGGAGAAATGAGAACCCTGTAAAAGGGGTCTTGTGTGCTCTTAATAGCCATGTTATTTTGCTGAACACCTGAGGGTTGAAAAAGTACGCTCCTGGTTAAAAGCCTAGAGCAATAACAAATAGGAACAGCTTTGATACTTATGGAATTGTAAATGTGCTTATGATAACCTTGATAGCTGGTGGTTCAGTTCACACAAATTAAAACTGACTACTTAATGAACTAATACTTTTTTAAACTAAGTTTGTGGTCTGAAAACATCCCCTTCTTTTAAAAAAGGGATTATTTTTTCTGTTTAACCTCCTCCTACCACCCGTGCAGGCCTCAATCATTGCCAGCTGCCAAACTAAATAAAGTATTCAGCAATATTATGGAATCACATATGGATTACTTTGTAAAGCCAAGAACAAAAATATGCAAATATGTCTTTTACCACTTAGCGTGTCCTGAATCAGGGCAACTCAGAACAGACTGGTTTACAAATGTGAATCTTCTCTGCAGAGTAAGCAGTTGGCTTAATGTTTTTGCCATTTAGTAATAGTTTTTTTTTGTTTTTATTAATTCTACTTTGTTGTCAGTGGGTTGACATCCTCAAATGTGAGATTTTTAGCTTATCCAGCAGGACAGAGCTTACACTATGGTGAGGCATCTGCTGTCCATCCATCCATCACAACGTTTGCTACTCCACCTACGGTAGTGGACAGAATTTAATCAAACTTACACACAGTAATCACCTAATGGTTCTCCACCCAAACTGCGCTTGAGGTCAAGGCCACATTTGTTGTTTTCTGGGCAGTAATCTGTAAACCGTTAGAGCTACTATGTCATTGATGTTTGGCACAGGCTTGGATAAGCAGAAGGAAATGGGTGGGTGGTTGGATGGATGGATGGATTTTCATATAGACCATCTTCAGGTAGCCATGACAACAGCCTGTATTATTGTTTACAGTCCATCATGTGCGGCCCACGTGCTTCATGGGAGCCGTTCGCTCTTGCAAAAACATGCAATGGTCAGATCAAATTCTTTAGCTGCAAATGGTATTTCCTCAGTAATCAGTGTTCATGCAGCCTGCTGCCTGTGGCTGAGTTATTTTCCAATGTTTGTCCTTATTTGGTATTATCTGGTCCCAAACACACAAGATAATAAATATGATGATTTGATTTTGTGTTTATCTGACTAATTGCTTTTGATTCCTAATCTCTGGGCATGATGTATTTTTCTATGTGCAATACATGATGTCAACCTGCTTTAATTAAAGCTGAGGGTTGACATTTATATGTGATCATTAAATGAATGTAACTCTTCAAATTCTCACATTCTGGACTGTATGTAACTGGCATTATTCCTCAGTGATTACAAAAATTAATTGTTGGATTATTTTGATTTGGGTTGCCTCTTGATACTCTCATTGACACAAAAACTCTAAACCCAGCTCTAAATTGCCGAGGGCTTTAACAAGATTAGCTGCAAATGGGGGTCCGTGACTTATTAGGCTCTGGGATCAGACAAGGACTATCTGCAGCTAACAGAGGCCTTTTCTTTAATTACATTTAATGCATAAAACTCTTCCCAGTATTCAGGGGCTCTTGATCTAAGTTGCTGGTCCTTGTTGACCGCAGAACACAATCTTTTTCATCTTGAAAAACATCAGAAAACTGTGATTAGGAGATATTTGATTTGGAAATCTTCAGCATGTGTCTTTTTTATCTGCAGAGTTTCTTTGATGGCTGGGACTGTACAAAGAAGAAAGACAAAACAAAAGGGAGGCATGACACCTTGCTGGGATGTAAGTAATCATGAAATGTTTGGTTGTGCGTAAAAAAAAAATAAAAATAAAACACAGTTTCAACATTTCTTTGCTCTTTTCTTTTTATCCGTCTCAGATGACCGCCACCGAGTGAAGCTCCACCCTCTGCTTGGAGACCCCAACTCAGACTACATTAATGCAAACTACATCGATGTAAGTCTAATCCTGTTTTTTTTTGTTTGCTTGTTTTTTTCTTCTCTGTGTCAGTTCGATATGGGACACAATTAGCCTCTGTCGAATCTCTCCTCACCCTGCAAAGCCTCCGTCCATCTCTCTCATTCCTGTAAGCCCACCAGTCTGCTGCCCCACTTTCACCTGGAAGCTCTCATCCAATCAGACACCCTTCCCAGAAGTGTTTTGCCAAATGCCATGGTTGTCAATTGCCACATTGGATCCCCGGCCCAGACTACCTGTGCCATCACTTTTATTAAAACCGAGTAGGATAAATATATTTAATGCCTTGCAGAGTAGGTGAACCTTTTTTGTAAGATGCTACAAATCCCCCTAAATTAAATAGACATCAGTGATGTCATTCAATCTCTGGATGGGCCGGGCAGAGATGATCCTTTCCACCGTTCACCTTCTGTCACGCCACATGCAGTTAACATTCTCACTGATCATATGAAATACATGTATATGTTGCTAATGTGTCTCATTCATACGTGTTGTCATTCATAAAAGCCAGTGAAGGCTGTGTTTATGCAGAAAAGAGAAGTGTGTGTGCTTAGAAAGCAGCAGTTAGTTATTAATAAATGATTTAACCAAGAATTTGAAAAAGAAAAGAGGCCCAGATATACTACAAAAAGAAGCTTGTCTTTCGGTTTCCCCGTGAATCTTCTGTCATAGTTGTGACAGTACTATTTGTTTAAGAAATGTCAAGGGAAGTCTGGCAATCTGATACAATTTCTTTATCTTGCAAAATTTATTTTGCACACCTCTCAATGGGAGTACTGTTAGTATGGCAGACTGTAAAAAAAAAGAAAAAAGAGGCAATCTTATGTACACCCACCTCTGTTTGAAGCTGGTAAGAGTTTGAAAAATCCCTTTTTTAGGATACGAGTTTGTCAAACATTTTGTAAGAGATATACATTAAAAATAAATGATGTAAATTATTCAGTAAAAGAAAAGAAGAAAAAAAAATTTGTTCCTCATGTCGACTTGATTTTGGGTGAATTCCACCTATTGGCTAAATTGTATCATTAAATGCTTGACACTACAGAGCTTTTTTTCTCTCTTTTATTTCTCTGTACAGAAAGGCCAGTGGTGAGATGCTTTTAGAGAGTTCATTACAATGAGAGGGCATTAAAAACCTGGCCTGCTGTTAGGCTGCAGTTATTGTGAGGGTCTCCATTAGCGTTGAGGGCACAGACATGCGGGCATTAGAGGGAAAACACCACTCAGCAGCCACTACAGTGTCAGTGTCAGTGATGTTACTCCCTGACCCAGCGAGATGAATTGTAACTACTCAGCCACAGTGGAGCATATTTTGGACAGCCTGTGATTATTTCACCAGAGGTTAAATGGAAAAGTTTTTCCTTCCTCTGAAACATTATCAAGCTTTCAGAGCAGAGGGGACAAAGTGCCAGATCTCTGTTTTCTCTTTTTGTCTCTTAATGACTGGTTATTTGCTTCTTTTTGTGGTTTGTGTTGCTCAAAGACGTACAGACCGGCACAGATCGAAAGCAGCTCCTTGTAGCATTTGCAAATAGACAGCAGACCAGTGTTGCTAATTTACATTTTATCTATATCAAGAGTGTTGGGGTCTCAATGACAACAAAACACACACACACACACACACTCACTGTTACACTCTCAATCCATGCTGTGTAAATCTATGTAAATAACAAATAGCAGAAATAAGTAATAAGTTATGGGCATTGAAGGCCCTAAGAATAAAAAGATTTTCTCAGTTAGCTTCTCAGTATTCACTTTGAGTTTCTACTTTTTAATCTGCTAAATTTGGATTTATTTATTTTGCATTATTGATTTGTATACTTGTTCATGTGGAAGTGGAAGTGATAAGTTAATCAATAAGAGTTTAGCAACATCTGAATCTGGAGCTGTGTGTGCTTCGGGATTAGCTGGGATTACTCTGTGCTTTGTATGATTAACCCTCTCTCACCATCCCCATGACGGTTGCATACACAGCCAAAAATGTGTGCCAAATCCTATGGGTGCAGCTAGCTTGGATGCACAGGCGGGGAAGACACTTGTCTGTCATGCAAGGAAGTCAGTGTGAGTGTTAAGATATGCATGCATGTGCAATTCTGCGATGACAGGCAGTTTAAAGAAGGCCCTTTGTTATATTTGAAAAAGTGACAGGCAGTGGTATAATGTTAAATCCTTAACTGCAGTACACTCCCTTTTCAGACATGGGATATGTTACATTTTGGGCTTTATCTGCCTGTTAAAGTGACAACATTGTGTTATAAAGATCTAATTCCCCTTTAGGTTACGTTTCTTAGTGCTTCAGTATGTGCACAATTGTCTTATATTCAAACAACTTGTTACACTTGAGGCGACGAGTATTGGCAGCATCTGCACCGCAGACCAGTTTTATTTCTAAATAAAAAGACAAAATGTTATTCTGTTCATGCCATTGCTTTTATGGGAATTCTCTGTTGAGCTGAGCAGCTTAAAAAGATGTAGTCATAATCTCATGAGTACCTATCTGGTGATGTGACTGCGTACATTCACTTAGGAGCCGCGTCAAAAACAGATTCAGATTTTTATGGAAAAGTGTTCAGCGTTCCCATTTAGACACGAAGATAACACGATCAGATGCTTTCAGATTAACGGAGCAGGAGTGCCTGTTTAATGGCGCTCTAGCTTTCATCTGAACCCAAGTCTGCCTCTTCGTAATGGACCCTGGCACAGATAGTAGCACTGTGAATCTGCACGTTACGCAATGTTCACACTTACCAAACACTGGACTCGAGTATGGTACAGAGTAGTAAGTGAGGAAGCACCTTGATAGCAGCTGGTGGGTTGCTTGGTAATACTCACAGGCTGTTACCAAGCCTGATCAAACTGCACCCAGTCATCACATATTCTAACTAAAGCATAAATGCTTTTTAAGTGTTTTACTCTTAATAAATAATACCCAGTTTGCCTTCGTGCCTCAGTGAGTCGTGATTGTTTTTGATGCTAGTGCATATATTGCAACAAATTTGTAAGAAGCCCTTATGCAATATTACTGTTGGAAGCTTGGGTTTTTAAATGGACTCGTTTAAATGAAAACTACTCACCTGCTGTGAGCCGGACCTTTTTTTCCTTGTCATTGGTGTTCCAGTTCTGGCTCAACCCATTCATTTTAAATTGTGACGACTTCCCAAAGATAGAACTCAGTATTCTAGATGCTAGAGGGATTTTTATATTGATCAATTCTAATAAACAATAAATAAAAAAGAAAATAAACCAATCTTGTTTGCAGTTGAAAGTGTCCCGTTAAAAGTTTTTACAGTTCTTTTGTTCTCTAGCAGGGGCGCTCAGTTCATTTTCCCACGGGGCCACATGAGAAACTGGGATTGTTGTGGAGCGCCTCACCAATAAGCTTACAAAGAGATAAAATTAATATCGAGCAGAATTGAGTTCAGCTTATTGGTGCGGCCCTCTGTAACAGTCTCAGTTTCCCCCTTGGGAAAATGAATTGACTATGGCCTAAAGGGAAAATGCTTATTTTTTTCATCGCAAATTGGCAGCAGGGCTAAATAATAACACTGTATGCAGCTTTCTTAATGCACAAGCCAAAGAGTAAAAGTAAAAACTGAAAATAATTTTTGAGTTTGGCATCAGAAATCTCTGCTTATGGCTAAATAATAACTAATAAGATTTGATGTCAAGTTGCATTATATGCAGTGTATGAATAAAAAAAAAGTGGAATAAAGAAGACAATATTTGGTTGTGCTGCATCACTTTAATCCCATCCTGTTTAACTGTGCATCATGAATCTACCAGTGAGAGCACAAGGACAAATAAACAGAGTATTTTTACTATGAACTACTTACTAGTTACTTTGAATTTCGTCCTTTCACCTGTTGCAGTGCAAGATGCAGTGAAGGAGCTGTTTGCGTAATTTGGAAACACTGAACCCCCATTTTCCAAGTTCCAGCATGTATGCGAAACTTTGTAAAAAAAACAAAACCTTTAACACAAATTTAAATGGAAATAAATTTGAACTAATTTGAACAAAAAAGCAACTGAGAGTTGAGACTTGATGAAAAAGGATTGGCCTTAGGACACTGATTCACACAGAGTGAGCTAGCACATGAAGCTAAGTCCTGCTGTTCTTTCATGAACATATATGCACACACAGACTTCCCTGCTGTCTGTAACCATAACTCCTAAAGCTTCTTTCATTAACTAGCCTATATGTCTTCTTTTCTCATCTTCCCACCCCACTTCCTCGACCTTGGACCCTGTAGATTCGGATTAACAGGGAAGTAAGTACTTAACTGCTCGTTCTTCTGCCTGCCATTGCTCTATTTCCCTTTTCCTCTTCCCCCTTCCCTCTTTTTCTCTTCCCACTGTCCTCTATCCACAAATGCTCAAAGGTCAGTGTGTATCAGGTTTGTGCACATTTAACAATACAAAAAAAAACATGCCCTTTTAGCTCATGATTTTAAATGAACACAAGAAGATATGTCCTCTCTGGATAGAGTATCCTTCAGTTGTTATGGCAACATCTCATATGGAGAAAGCTTGGCATTCATGCTGATAGTTTGGCCAGGGCCTGAGAAATTGTGGATAGCAGGCCTCACAGCACTGGTCATCCATCTCCATTTCAAACATGTCCACGTTTATCTGAGTGGATGCTATTTAGTTTAGCAATCCATCAGCAATGTGGATGGACTCAAAATATTACGAAGATGCCCTCTGCAAAAAGATTTTAAAAAGTGTTATCAACATGGATTGCCTCATCATACTGATTTGATGAGAGCCGGTGGGCTTGGCAGTCTATTCAGATTATTCCTGACCTGCCTTCTCCCCCCTCCACGGACTTCTGTAAGTCAAGTAATTGCAGCATCAATTATCATTCCAGCTGCTCCTCTCAGCAAACTGGGAACTATCCATGCAGTTTTTCTGGCTGCTGTTTTCATACAGTCTCAAGACATTTGCTTCCTTTATTTTAAAAGGTTAGCTAAGCAGTGTTTATTTCCAGAAGGACTTCCTTTGAACAGTATGCTCGTCCTGAAAGGGTTTATGCTTCAAAGTCTCTCAGGTGGTCTTTGTCATGTTTATTCCCTTCAAGGCTGTAGAGGTGACATCTCATTGTTCATTCATATTCACCCCATACTTGCCATATGAAAATGTCTGTCATCGATATCAAAGGTTGTCGCATCCTTTGATATAAAGGTTTTCAGAAAACTTTGCTACATACTTGTGATTTTCTTCCTTAAGACTGTTGGTGTCATGCATTTATGTGAAACGTGTGCGAGACATGGATCCAGCTGGATGGCTTGTGACAAGAGTGGAAGAATTTCAGGATGAAATTTCCTTTGGGTTGCTAATTCATCGCCCAATGTATAGCACATATTGCATCTTAAATGAAAATGGATTTACTTTTATGAGGAGGCGCTCTGAGGCAGAGACGGATAAATAAACGGGACACCTGGAATTAAAAAGCGCGCACCTTTAGTTTCTTTATCATATCTTTATTAAACTGTCACAGGGATTCAGGCACTGTTCGCTCAGCTAGCCCGACAAGCCGAATAAATAGCTTTTTCAGAGATGTCAGGAAGCAGTATTCACCACGTGTCCGTCATCTGCTCCAAACTTTACAGAGTCACCGAGGCTAAAGAGACAGTCTGGAGTCATCATTGGTTTAGACAGCAATGAAAAATTAGACAGAAAACATGTTTTAGAGAGGGAACAATGCAGGGAACAAGGGAAGGCAAGGGGGAAGGACAGAAAGAGAGACACCCATACAGCTGTGCCTGAGGTGCAGATGGCTTACTCAGCATGTCATCCCTCTTCTCTGTTTCAGGGCTACCATCGATCCAACCACTTCATCGCCACTCAGGGTGAGTATCCCGGCAAGGCTACGGTGTGTGTTTGTGTGTGTGAATTCAGTACAGCGAGTACCTTTTGTTGCAGTTTAATAAATTGAAGATGATCCAGCCAATGAGCCTACTCATGCACAGTCCCTTGCCAAAACCATCTCTCCGCCAATTCCAAAGGTGATAGTGTGACTATCAAGCCGTGAAGCCTGTGTTAGGGAAGTCACTGAATTAATTATGAGTAGAGCTGAATAATTAAACACATTAATTATAGCTTCTTAGGCTCTGTGACATGTGGAGCGATGTGTTCGTTGTCACGCAGAGAACCTTTAGTTCAGTTGCTGTCGCTCAAAAACACTTTTTACGTCAGATGGTCACTTGGGATTTGTGTGAGTGTGAGCGTTCCCTCTTAGGAAGAGCCAGTTTCTAGGGAGCTCCCGTAACAAAAGCACCAAGTCTGCTCATCTGCTTATCGTCCTCCAGCTCCTGTTAAAGAGACATAGAGGCAGATGAAACGTACAAGAAAGAAAGAAGATGTCAGCTGCATTTTCCTCTTTTCGAGTGGTTCCTTCCCACGCCATCCTCGTTTAAAGTTATTTTTCACTTCCTAAATGTCTCCTCCTCAGATGCTAGTGAGTGACTGGTGGTCCCCTGAGCTTTCATCATCAGCCACTGCTGTTGTTTTGTCACCCGTCCCCCCTTCACTTCTGCCTCCCTAGAATTTCCAATAACTTTATTGATGGCACAATCTTGAAAGATCAGTACCCTGCCATCTGAGGAAGGACACTTAGGTCGCAATAATACAAAATTTCACAGCTCCGTTATTGAGAGGGCAGGCTTTGATGCTGCCATTTTTGTGTCTTTCTCTGTTATTTCTTCCCTATTCCCACTAGGTCCCAAGCAAGAGACTCTGTATGATTTTTGGAGAATGGTGTGGCAGGAAAATTGCTTCAGCATCGTGATGATCACTAAGCTGGTGGAGGTTGGCAGGGTAAGTGATGTACGCTCTCTCTTTCTCCCCCTCCCTGTCACCAATTTATCATAAGGGGACATTTTGGTGTCAATATCAAAGGCTTTTATGTCTTTAATAGGATCTCATGGAAACTCCAGCTTAACGGCTATTATAGTTTAGTGAGGACGTCATGGCGCAAACCTGTGAAAGGAGCAATTAAACGGTTTTGATAAAAGTTTGCAAGGGAAGATCAACACCACTTTAATTTCTGTGCTCTGCGTTACAGGTAGTGACAACTTGCAACCTTTTAGACAAAGTTATTGTAGCTGTGTGCAATGAACTTGCCATTAAAAAGGTTTCTTTAAAGACAGGAGCCAGATCTGTGAGCACTTGCACTCAGGTGCCAGCTTCAAAATGGTTTTGCTGCGTCAAGACGATGCGGCAATTAGACGAAGTCTGCTATGAGTATTGGCAATTACATGCAATATTTGTGATAATATGGCAATTAAATGTGATAAGTCAACAAAAACATAAATCTGTTGCCGTCTGTATACACATAGTCACCTTAAGCAGAAATAGTGACATAGTTGCTGCAGGATGGTGATTTACCTGCAAATTGGCATAGGCGCTCAACAGCCTTCCTTTTATATAGAAATATAACCAAAATACAAGCAGCTGGCAATCAGCTGAGTCAAGTCCCCTACTGCAGAGAGGCGCAGACTGACTCAGATTGATTGCAACATGTTGGCTGTCTGTGTTTATAAATCAGACGGCAGTTATTTACGAACCTTCAGTGGTCTGAATCAATCCAAGTCAAACCGTGATAGTTTGGAGATGGGTTGCCTCCCACCAGGTGACCTGTGCAGTCGCCTTGCACTTGAAAGTGCTTGCCCAGAGGTTAAGTTGCATGCTCAACCTCTGGGCAACCAGATGGTCGCTGCAACTACTTGCAATAGGTCACTGACTGCAAAAAGACTCAGTGCCATCCCCAGGCAACCCCCCCGTCACGAGGAGATTGCCGTCCTATTTTTACTCTAGTGTGACTGAGCCATTATTTGGACACTACCAGGCTAATTGTTTCCTTCCTTCCATTTTTATGCTGTTAAGCTGGCCATCTGCTTCTGATAGATTTATTTAAAGATTCTGGTAGATTTATTTAAACTGCCCATATTTAACACACAGGCTGTTTATTATGCCATATCATTCCAAGCTTCTCATCTAATTCTGCAAGTCAGTGAAAAAGAATATTTCCCTTCATGTCTGACTCGGGCTGGGTGATCTTCTCACTGTAGGTTGCCACAACTCTTTCATTTATCTCCAAAAAAAGAGTTAATTTAATGAATAATATAAAACACATGCATATTCACTTTTTCAGATCCCTGTTATGCATCTTCTAAAATAAATGAAACAAGATTGCTTTGCATTGACTTGCTTCTTACAGCTTAAACATTGCAGGCGTTTGCATTTCCTGTAATTGAAACTAAATAATTTTTACATTTGTAAAAACAATAGGTAACAATAGGTAAGATTAAGAAATACATGTTTAACAGACTGTTGTGTCTGACGAATCTCAGGTTAGGTGTGTAATTAATTAATCATTTTTCTTTTATTAATTTATTTAGTCGATTCTTTTCCAAGAGTGTTTAAAAATGCCATTAACTTTCTGTACCTTATTCATTTTGTGTGGACTGAACATCAGGAATCATCACGAACCTGCTTCTGTGCACTGCTGTTGAGTTTTTCACTGAATGTTAGATGGACTATCCCTCATTTGTCTGTACTCGCAACATCATGAAATTGTAATTAATGCAACTGCATATTATGCATACACAGTATTCTAGTCCACGCAACTAGAGCTGCTGTCTATGAGCACACTTTGCTTACTATACTGTAGCATAGCTAGATTATACTGTTAGGGCGTGTGATTTATTTGTGAAGGAAGACACTTGAAACACTTAAATTAAAAACTGATAACATTTAATTTATTAAAGAATCAGAAGAAATCACATGTACATGGGCCATTTGGTTCAGGAAGAGACGGGCCTTCTCAGCAGCTGCCTGTGGCTCCCTCCCCAGAAGAGCACTGCTCTAATCCAAACATAACAATTTTATACTGCAAGCCCTATCAACTGAAAAACAGTTTGAGAGAGCCACGGTTTAGATTTGGCCTTCTCAGATTGGTTCGTCCCGTAGTTGGTTCCGGCATCATGACACAAGCTTCTCCAATCAGCAATAAAAGCTCCATAAAAGACACACACACACCTTCCCCTCTCCCATATTCCTAATCATGACTCGACAGTTTTATTCCCCTTAGCAACAGAGTGCAATGACCTACACACACCCTTCCCTCCTTAGACACAGATGTACATGTTTTGGCAAAACCTTTAGGGATAAGATAAACATATTCTTCTCCGAGACCGAGAAGGTCATAAATATGATAAACATACCGCTCAAAGGCCGTGAAGTTCGTCTGGCGCTATCTATCTGTCGCTCTCTGTCTAATCTATTATTTAATTGTCTATTATTTGGTTCAGCCACTATTTATTAATTAATTTACTGGAGTTTACTTTTAAACATTTGTCATTTTTTTCATTGAGTAAAAAATAATCCCCAGCACTACCTTACATAAATATTGTTACACTGAATTCCACCTTAAGTAACCCGGCCTTTTCAGTCAAGCTGAAAGAAACATGTTCCTGCGGTGGATGGTTAAAAATGACGGTGCCCCTTCATCCAGTTTGGTTCTTCATCCGTACAATTCTGCAAATAGTCAACAAAGAAGAAGTGGTCTGTGTGGCTGAATCCAAATAACACGTCCATTAAAAAAAAAAAAAAAAAAAATTACTTCCATTGTACCGGGTGGTGGTAAAAAATGATTGCTGCCCCGCTGTTCATTATGCGGCCCGTCATTATGTGATTATAATGTTTTTCTTCTTTTTATTCTCCCGAGATAAAGTATCTCCAAAAGAGCAGGTTGTTTTTTTTTCTTCCACAGCATTTGAAGTGTGACCCCTCCAAACATTTTTAACTTATTAAATTTCACACGACTATATTTCTGTTCTAGTTAAAAATTATGTACTCCATCATTTTTATTATCATCTCATTATTTTGTATTATGTTCATGCATTTTATATTTATCTCCTTTTCTTTTGAAATGAATTGTTGAAATTTGCCCGGTTATATTTTTTAAAGGGTAGTGTCTTATTGTGCATTATCTGCAAATATAATGCTTCCATTTTAAAAGTGGCAGGAAGGATTTCAGTCCCTAGAAATCCAATACTGACATGAAGAATGATGGCTGGGGGGGCTCTTAGATTTATCTAACAAACCCTAGGTTAAGCCTTCAGTCTATTACTCTTTTCATTTTAGGAAGTAAAAATGATTGAGCCTCTGGTGTTCCTTGTGAAAAGATTTGAAAAAGATCTTATATATCCAAAGATCTTTTTGCTTGAGTTAGGGCTGCCTGTCAGTGGGAATTCAGCAGAGAACAGTCAGTTCATGATGGGGTCTATAAATGTATGGCTTGTGCACAGAAACATAAACAAACCTGGTTAAAACCACAATAAAAGAGTGAGTAGTGATTTCATGCAACACAGTGAGCCATTTATTTAACAAGCTGATAGCAGATAAAACAAGAAAACTCAAAGTATTACACTGTGTTTTTCAAAAGAAGTTTGAAACTAAAAAATAAATTGCACCTTGACTATTGTCTGTCAAATAGGCTGCCTAATCGCACATTTGCCTTTGCTCTTTTTAAAACAGGTAAAATGCTGTAAATATTGGCCAGAGGACACTGAGATGTACGGTGACATCAAAATCACTCTACTTAAGACAGAGACGCTTGCTGAATACACAGTTCGCACCTTTGCTGTGGAGAGGGTGAGTTTAACACATATACTTTCTTTTATTTTGCATTTGTTCTTATTCTCTATATTCTCAATTTGTAATTGCTCTTTCATGGTAGTACATCATCTATGATTACTCTAAAATAGAACGTATATTCTTCTGTTTTTGGCTCCATTTCTTTCTGTGTGAATGCAAGTTAATACAAGTTAATCATGTTACCTGGGAAAGCAAGAATTTGGATTAGAAGTAGTACATTAACAGAAGGGATTATACAGCAGATGGGGTTTACCGCTGATGGACACGGGGTCCACATGTTAAACTGAGAGGAATTAACACCAGTAGCTATGTGGATGCCCTGCTGTCTTTTCAGCATAGCTGTTACAGTGCTGTGCCCCTGATGGCCTCCATCCTGTCAATCTCCTGGGGAATCTCTCATTGGAAGGGCTCAGAGCAGTGCTGGAGTGACAGTGGCACAAACACAGCATTATCATCACACTGTCACAGTCGCTCTCCACGGGCACAAACTGCTGCTTATTCAAATCGGCATGAATTTGGGAGCTGGTGACAGCTTTTTTTTCATAGCTCTTTTACTTTCTTTTTTGGATTTCTGTCTTCAACAAATCTTTGCTTTGCGTTGCTTTACTTTGTCATCTCTGTGAGGAGGAAGAAATTGTGACGCGACTGCAGCAGCCTCCCAGAAGAAGAGAGAAACCTCCTACCCTTCCCTGAGCTCCCCAGAGCCTTAGTAATTCCTTTCTGCACGTCTGTCAGATTGCAGCTGCTTCTAACATGTGGGGCCCAGAGGCCTAACTGTCCTCGAAGACCTAACACCCTGTGTAAATAATGTCCTAGGCGTCCTCACTCTGAACTAAAAAATTTTGTCACATCCATCAGAGAGGGGAACAGTCTCTGAATAGTTTGGAGCATATCTTCTGTGAGATCAGGGCCTGTAGGCTACTACTAGCATTGGAATGCCAACCATTATTTATTTTTTCCCTGCATTGCTAATGTGTGCTGTGTTTCTTTTGAAAAAGAGAGGATACTCGACCAAGCATGAGGTGCGCCAGTTCCATTTCACATCCTGGCCTGAACATGGGGTGCCCTATCACGCCACTGGACTGTTGGCTTTTATACGAAGGGTTAAAGCTTCTACACCACCTGATGCTGGCCCTGTAGTGGTTCACTGCAGGTGGCGTAATGTTCTTTCAATAACCCGAACAAACTTTTGTACTTTTAAGTGTTATGACAGTTTTTTTTTAAGTGTAATAAATATTTAATATATTGTAGAGTAGTAATCGATTGTAATCTCTGCACTATACTATGGGAGATCCACTGAGATCACTCTGAGGCTTCTGTTAGTAGTGCTAGGCTACTTTTGGTAGCCTTTTTTCCTGCAGCAAAGTGGCAGTGTAGCCTGCAGTTGTGGTTAAAAAGTTTGGCATGAATTTCATGATAATTTGAGGCCTTTAATGGTTTCTTTGAACTGTTCAGGGTGGAATGATTCTACAGGATACATCTTTAATGACTTTAAAAAAACAAGAACTATTCCACATAGGGTCAAAAATATAAATACATGCTCAAATATACATACACCCCGATTAATATTTGGTTAAATTTCCCTTACCAAGTTGCATCTCAGTCAGGTGCTTTTGGTAGCCATCAACAGGTTTCTGGCATTATTCTGGCTGGATATCATTGCCCTGTTGGATTATCCAATTTTGTCGAAGTTTCAATCATCTAACTGTTGATTTGAAGGGAAGTTGAAAAATTTGGAGGTAGTCCTTCTTCATTGTTCCACTTTGTGCACTGGCCCACTGGCAGTAAAACAGCCCCAGAACATGATGCTACTGCCACCATGCTTGACAGCTGGTACAGTGTTCTTAGGTTTGAAAGCCTCACCTTTTCTCCTCCAAAAAAAACCTCTTGTCATTTTGGCCAAATAGCTCAATCTTTGTCTTGTCTGACCATAAAACCTTCCTTCAGAAGGTATTTGGCTTGTCCATGTGAGCAGCTGCAAATTTCAGTCAAGGTTGAAGGTGTTGATTTTGAAGCAGGGGCTTGGTCCATGGCGATGTAAAACTCACTTCACTGTGAACAGTGATGCTGGTTTTCCAACAGTTTTCAGTTCATGGCAGGATTGGGCCTTGGTGCTTCCTGCGATGTTCTCATCCCAACCAATTTCCCCTCATCTGCGGGTGACAGTTTGGGTCTTCTTCCAGACCTTGGCAAAGTGGTGACTCATCTGAATAACTTGTACTAACGTACAATTGTTTGCACTGATGATCTTGGACTCTGCAGTTGAAATGGCTCCAAGAGACATTCTCAACTTGTGTAAACCTACAGTTCTCCTTCTTAGATCTTTACTGAGTTCCTTGGACTTTCCCATTGTGAGTATTGAGTATTGGTCAGTCCAGTGAGTGCTGTTAAACAAATCTTTTTTATCCTGGCAAAGAGAAACTACCAGTTGCAGTCAATCATGATCAGTAATGAGAAAAATAAAAGATATTGTAGAACCTTCACTTACTAAAAGATTTAAGTGAGTGTCTGTGTATATTTGAGCCTGTATGTACACATCTGACCCTGTGTGGATTAAATAAAAATCTAAAATAAATTCAAAGTTCTTCACCCAGCTTTTGTTTTTTTAAAGTCATTAAAGATGTATGCTGTAAAATCATCCCAGCCTAGAAAAAGAACAGTTGAAAGAAATAATTAAAAGTCCAAAATTACCATGATATTCATGCCCACAAGGAATGTATGTAAACTTCTGACCATCATACTTTGCCTTCTGTAGCTATAAAATATTTGTCAGATTCGTCACATTCTCAGGTACTTACACAATATTGATTGCTTTTTTATACTGTAATGATTATATTATTTTCCATTTGTGCCAATGGATCCTTCTACAGCCTACTCACTGGCCCTTTAATGTTTTAAGACACTATTCCTTATAAAAGATGGACTCTCTGTTGCAGTGCGGGGGCAGGGCGCACCGGCTGCTACATTGTGCTGGATGTCATGTTGGACATGGCCGAGTGTGAAGGTGTGGTGGATATCTACAACTGCGTCAAAACTCTCTGCTCTCGACGTATCAACATGATTCAAACTGAAGTAAGGACAGCAGCACAGCCAGGATTTCACTTGACACACCTCACAATTTCTTGCATATTTCACTTACTCAGCGGGTGACATCTCAGGCCTTAATATAGTCAACTCTTACTTCTCAGGATCCTCAAAAAAAAAAAGAAAAAGAAAAGAAAACCCACATTTTTAAACATTCACTTTTTCCTTCTGTTGTTTGGAAATTTGAAGAGTGGGGTGGGGGGTGCATTTCCATACTCCCACTTCGAGGTGTATGTAAAGGTCATACTGTAGCTAAAGTTTCTGAGACAAGACTCACATTGTCTGTCAGTGCGCTGTGTAGGCACGTGCTCATCTTTGATGTGCAGATAATTTGCATATTTACCTTTTTATTATGTAAATCCAACATTGACTTGACTGTTTATTGCATTTGTAGCTATTTGCAGGGGTGCACTAATTAAATGCGCGCTGCATGTGTTTGTTTACAAATAAATATTTATTTATTCTCCAGCGGCCTTGATACACCACTAACATTAAAGTGCATATTTAATTCAGAACAAGGCGAGTTATGAAAAACCTCTCTCATTCCAGCTATTGTTTGATTATTTATTTACAAGTACTTATGTTTCTTACCTGCTTCTGTTTTGGCCTGCTTAATTTGTAATGTTTAGCATTTAGCTGCTTGAAGCCTTCAGGTAACACATTTTGATGTGTTATTCAGGAGCCGGTACAGTGAACTACATTATGTTACCTTTTGTCACTTCAGGAGCAGTATATCTTTATCCACGATGCTATTCTGGAGGCCTGTCTGTGTGGGGAGACGGCCATCTTGGTGAACGAGTTTGCTGTCACGTACAAAGAAATGCTGCGAGTGGATTCCCAGAGTAATTCCTCTCAGCTGCGAGAGGAGTTTCAGGTCAGTGTTGCTGCAAAGTCAGAATCGCCCATATTAATGATCCCCTGTATATAAGCTGTATAGATTTGCTCAATTGAGTTAACATTGTTTAGCTGATATTCAGATAGTAGCACAACCACTGGACAATGATCACACTTTACTTATTTGAAAGTAAGAGAACTTTAATATATCTCATAGGCTGTGGATTTCAAACTGTCTAGAATATTAGAGAGCGAGGACACCAATGATCATACTATGAGCAAGCATTTGATGATGATGATGATGAGTAAAAGAATTCTCTTGGAACAGAAAGAAACCTCCATAGCACCGGGCATAGGGAGACGCAGCCATCTTTATGCACTGCTCTCTTAAGGTCCTGCTACAGCATTTCAATCAGGTTGAAGTCTAGACTTTGACCTCAACCTGATTGATTCTTTTTTTTTTTCCAGCCATTTTTTTGTAGATATGTTCCTGTGCTTGGGATCATTGTCCTGTTGCATTATTTAGTTTTGGCCAAGCTTTAGGTGTCAGACAGATGGCCACGCATTTAACTCTAGGATACTTTGGCATACAGAGGAGTTCACAGTCAACTCAATGACTGCAAGGTACCCAGGATCCTGTGGCTGCAAAACAAGTCCAACTCATCACTCCTCCACCACTGTGCTGACAGTTGGTATGAGGTGTTTGTGCTTATATGCTGTGTTTGGTTTTGCTTATATGCTGCGTTATGGTACAACATCTCCACTTTGGTCTCATCTGTCCAAAGGACATTGTTCCAGAAGTCTTGTGGTTTGTTCAGATGCAACTTTGCAAACCTAAACTGTGCTACTGTGCTGTGTCATTTTTAGAGAGAAGAGGTTTTTGTGACAACCCCTCTGAACAAGCCATACTTCAGTCTTTTTCTAATTGTGCTGCCATGAACTTTTAGCATACTAACTGAGGCCTGTAGAGTCTGAGATGTAGCTTTTTTTTTTCTGCAGTTTCTCTGAGCATTGCATGGTCTGTATTTGGAGTGAAATTCCTGGGATGTTCACTACTGAGAAGATTGTGACATTGTGTTAACACACTTGAATGCTCCAGAGCAGAAAACTGCCCAAACCTCTGCTTTTGTAGAGATGTTCTTACTTGCTCATGATCAGTTAGTCAAGTGCATTTGATTAGCAGCACCTGGCTGCTACATACCCTCTCAATTCCTATTGAAGCAAGAAAGGTGTACTTAGTTTTTTACAGGACTGCACAAAGTCCTGTGAAAACTTTCTTTTTCACATGACTGTTTAAGCAGGTGGTTTCACTGTGCCTGAATTCCACTGCAGGGTTTCCCACAGGTTGAGAATATATTTGTGGTGGTGGTAAGTGCAGCTACACTATACAGGTGTTCTAAATACCTCCCATGCAGGCAGCATTTAGCCAAAATATGCAAACTGCTCATCCAAACAACTTCAAACACGCCTGTCAGATATGAAATAGAATGGATTAACGGTTGTTGAGAAAAGCAAAAACACACAGAGAAACACACACACAGAGGCTCCTTAATGTATTTGTGAGACGTTGATATTCTTTGTAACACACAGATGAGTTCAATAAAGAGTCCATAGAGGAACAAACTACTAGACATCTGTGTGCCATGTTTACATCTATAATGTATTTGCATGTACATGAAACCTGATGTTTGTTTCAACTGTTATTCTTTGCGCCTGCCAATGATAGCTGCTGAGCGGTTTAAGGGAATGTGCTCTCCAAAGATTTTATTAGATGTTGATCAGGAGACAGGAGAGCCAGCTGTGTTCCAAAATGCTTCACCTGCTTCATTCACCTCCCTCTGCCGCACTGCTTAACCAGCAGACACATTGATTCCAGGTTTAGCGTTTGAAAGTGGTGCTGAAAAAGACTTGCGCTTCTCCTTATAATTTTGAGCCATTTAATCCTCATAAAATATGCATATTGTAGAAATTATGATGGATGTATGTTGAGCACTAGGAAGGGGTAATGTCGGCGGTGCTACAAACTGTTACTTTTTTTTTATATAGGAAAATGTTTTATTCCCCGCTTTGATCCTGTAAACATCTCTGTCTGGCATTGATGTTAAAAGCCTCCCTACCACCCAAAGAGCTGTGTTTGCTTTTTACTCTGTCATCCTGCAGATGGCTAACAGCCAATTGGTAGCACTGAGATCAGCAAGTCACAGATCTATTATTGATGCTGTGCATTAATTATTCAGATATTTTTTTCAAGTTGTTTAATGTAATTATGACTAAATTCATTATGGAAAATTGGTATGCAATATTTCTTTTTGAGTTCCTTTTAACTTTATTGCATTCAGCTTTGTTATGCAGTTTGCCAATCTTATCCTTTATTCATTTTAAGTTAGTCAATGTTCAGTGTATAAAAGACTAAACCAATTACTGTCACTGGTTTCTTTGCATTCTCTTTTTTCCAGTCTTCCCTCCTCCTGTCTTATTTGCCTTTTCTTCCTCCTCCTCTTTCCTAAGATCTCCGATTCCTCTGTGGTGTCTCATCACCCCTCACATTTTCCACTTTTAAGTGGTTTCTCGAATTTTACTTTATCCTCACCTTACTCTCACCTGCCCTATTATACATTTCCATTTTCAGACACTGAACTCTGTGACTCCGCACCTGGATGTGGAAGAGTGCAGCATTGCTCTCTTACCCAGAAACCGAGAGAAGAACCGCAGCATGGATGTCCTCCCGCCCGATCGCGCCCTTGCGTTCCTGGTCACGACAGAAGGGGAGAGCAACAATTACATCAACGCTGCTCTCGCTGACAGCTTCCACCGGCAGGCTGCTTTTATTGTGACCCCTCACCCTCTGCCAGGCACAACAGCCGATTTTTGGCGGCTGGTTTTTGACTACGGCTGCACAGCAGTGGTCATGCTCAACCAGCTAAATCAGTCAAACTCTGCTTGGGTAAGGTCAAAATGTTATGTACTTTTTATTGCCATTGATTTGTTGGCACTAAAAAAAAAAGGAAAAAAAAGAGATATTTTAAAAGGTTTAGGTTCTGAGACACACACACGAGCCACTGTTTACTGTGCAAATTTTTACATTCAGTCTTGGGGTTGTATGAAGTTTATTTGAGACTTTTCCTGACATCCCCTGCCTGTACCATTTCTGTATCTTACTGTGCTTGGGATTAGTTCTTTCATGCCATTTTGTTGGGCTTTGATCCCTGACCACATTGATCTCAAGGCATGACTAGATAACACTCTGTCCCAGTTTTTCCCTTTCCCTCCTCAAGATACATCTCTAAAGAATAGGCTTGCATTACCCTCCAGCCACTTTCCAGGCCCACTTTCTCTCATGAGCGTGTTTTTTTTCCTCTGCACTGCAATAATTCCTGCTTTTTTTCTGACAACAACAGTATTAATAATAATTAGTGGAAACATAACACGAGGTGATATAATGTTTTTGTGCTTTTTAGCCTTTATTGTGATAGGACAGTGGAGAAAAGACAGGAAAGCACAGAGAAAGAGCAGGGGGAAGACACACAATAAGTGGCCTCGGAGCTGATTTGAACCTGGGCCTCTGCATTGGCTTTGCATCATTTGGGTTGTCTGCACATCCCAGTAAGCTAAATGGTGCCCCAATTGGGATATATTTTAAAAAGTCTCAGAAGAAATGATTAAAATCCATAAATTCATGTCTAAGACACGATTTTTAAAGTCTTTGCTAGGCTAAGTCCTGATCGCTATCTATTTCATGTGGTTGGAGTGAGTGAATAAAGCCTTAAGGCCTCATTTAAGGCTTCTCGGGGGATTTAATAAGATCGGACAAGAACTGTGATTGCCACCCATTATGGGCATTTTCTAAACCCTTATAACAGCACCCACAGGAGATGCAGAACGCTAATTAACAACATGCTGAAAAGTTATTATGGATTATTCTAGTTCAGATTTAAGGCTTCTACTGTACCAGGTAATTATCAGCTCAAACGTCTGCAGCAGACCTGTCTTTTCCATGTCGTCATGTATAAATATAATCATATCATTTTTTTAAAAATACTTTTGTCTGATTGCAGCACAAAAAAAGCCTCAAGCAAAAATGAAGCATGTAGTTTCCTTTCTTCAAGCTATTTCTCAGGTGGAAGAAACGGGATTTAACAAGCTTGCTGTAGTAATACAGGAAACCAGACTGAGAGGCTGATCAAATGCAACTCCTAGAGTCGTAGCAGAAGGAACATCATAGTCTGTGAAAGAGCCAAAAGCTGGCACAACCTGACTCCATTTTGTTGGAGTTAAGCTTAAGGAGATTGGCAAACATCCAGTCCTTAATGGCACATAAATAGTTGTGCAGAGAGAACGATGTTGCTGAATAATTAAGCTTGAGGGACAGGTACAACTGGGTCTCATCAATTTGGCAATAAAGGAAGAAGAATTTCTGTGCTGTCCAATAATTAAGCCTAAGGAAAGGATATTAAAAAAGAATAGGAATGGTCCTAAAATTGGGACACAACCTACAAGAACTAAACTCAATTTAAGCGCAGAATTCAGCAACACAATGTAACACCGCCCTTTATTAATTTATTATTAATGCTGTTACAAGGATGATTTGAAGTATTTATGTATAATCTCATACTATCTTGTATTTACAGTCCTGTATAATGAATATGGGTATGAATAACTATGAGTAACCAGTGAATTACAGAGTTCACCTGTAAAAAGCCCTAAGCACTGAAGAATAGCTTATACTGACTTGATTCTGTCCTTTAGGCACAAATGCAAGATTTACAAGGTTTTCAGTCAATCTTTAAATATTAAATTTGTGAAATATGTATTACAATCTATCAAAACCTTGAAAAGCAGGTGCTTATTTTGGTTTTAAGGTGGAGCAAATTGGGAATGGAAGAAGAAAGAAACTAGAACCCAAGCAATACTGGATTATGGGGGCAGATATCAAAAACTAGGGAGTAAAAAAAAAAAAATTCATAATGATATATAGATAGGTATTCTTGAAAATTACCCCAAATATTCTGTTATACGTTATTTTCTGGGTGGAAAAAAGAGCACCTATCTACTGCTATACTGCGCTGGCTTTTGAAGACACCAAAAATTAGAGCAAGCAAATTGGAAATGGGAAAATAGGAAGTAATATATGTAAATTTATTCATTATCAATTTTGGGTAAAATACTAGGATGTTTAATCATTTGGTAATGCAAAGTTACACCCTTGCGTGATGCCACCAAGCTGGTTCCTGCCAGCTGGTAACATTGTAACAACTTTGTAAAAAAACAGGGTTGTTATAGTTAACCAAAACGAACGAAATAACGAAAACTGAAATTAAAAAAACATTTTTGTTAACTGAAATAAATAAAAACTATAATAAAAAGGAAAAAACGATAACCAAAATTGTATTGTGAGTTTACAATACTAACTAAAACTAACTGAAATTATAGATAAAATAATCTTCATTTTCATTATTTTATTTAAAACCCTTCTGGATTGATATGAAATAATTATTTTCTGCTCTAGCAGTTTAAAGCTGGGAGCACCATCCGGCAACTGTGTGCGTGCGTGTGCGTGCTCACTGCGCTGGTCCGCAAAGTATTGGCAGGGGTCTGCCGAGAAAGCAGCAGAGTCCCATAATGGGGTTTCTTTGAGTATGATAGCGAGACAGATAGAAGTGAGTGTCTTGTTGTGGATGATGTGCGGAGCACTTCTCAAGTGGAAAAGCACCAACATCAAAGTCCACCTGAGAAGTGCACAACGGCTACACAAAACACTCTGATCCTATGACGTGCACCTCTGGAGAAATGTGACTACTCGTCGGGTCCACATAGCCCACAACACTGAGAACCTGTTCAGTCGTTGTGCGTTTCCAGCTACTTTTCGCCAAAGTATTTGAATTTATCAGTCAGGGAATAACAATCAGGAATGATAATCAAATTATCAATATAAGGACTCACAAATGTCAGCAAATTCCTGAATGGAAACTGCTGAAACTATCGGAATGGACGTGAGGGCATGAAGAAAGTGAAAAAAACAGGGACAAATATGTTTGGCTCTAGTTAATCTCCCACTAATATTTGATTTTAGCATCATGAACTCACCCAATGAAAGTGGAGCAAGTCCATGTGTAATTTTATAAATAGAACAAGCAAACTTGAATTTTTTTTAAAATTTTCAAAACTTAAAAAGTTATATTTCTGAAGTATAGGACAATGATGAAAAGCAAGGGACTTTCTGTCTAACACTTTTAAAGACTTCTTAAATAAAGATTCTATTGATTTTAAAATAGTACCGCTTGTCAATGACCAGTTAGTAAAACAGTATCCTATATGAGAAAAAAATCATAGAATACAGAAACATTTTGGCTGCATTTTCCGGCAGTGATGATCTGATTTGTAAGTAGAATCTATCGTAATACCAAGATATTGAACTTCATTTACAATCCAAAGCTCTTCTTCTTCCAAGAAAACATTTGAAGATATTCTTGATTGTGATCATTTTGAGAATTTAATAATGAATAGTTTTCTTTAAATTAAGCAGTAGACATGACCTGGTAAGCTACGCTTGAATACAATTCATAGCTTTTGTCAGTTTTTTTTAAAACTTCCATATCAGTCCTTGCTTATGTAAAAATAACAGCATCATCTGCATACAATTGAGTATTGACATCTGAACAAATATTTGGTTAGTCATTAATATATAAAGAAAATAAAAGTGGTCCAAGTATGGACCCTTGAGGTACACCAACTTTACAATCAAACTAAGGACATTTGATACCACTAATAGATACACACTGAATTCTATTTTCCAAATATGACTTCATCCAACGGATTGCTTGTTCAGAGAAGTTAAATTTTGTTAATCTAGACAATAGTGTTCGATGGTCAACAGTATCAAACACCCTTTTTAAGTCCAGAAAAACAGGACAGACAAAAGTGTTGGTATCCAACATGTATTTTACTTTTTCTAGAAAAATATTAATTGCTGTTTGAGTCATATGATTTGCATGAATACCAAACTGGTATTCATGCAGAGGTGTGTAACCTTTATTTAAATTATCTATTAATTATTTTTCAATAATTTTAGATACAACTGGTAATATACTAATGGACCTATAATTTTTAATATCTAATTTAGTCCCTGTTTTGTAAATTGGAGTAATCACTGCTACTTTCCCTGTTGTAGGAACAACATGGTGTCTAATTGACAAATTAATCATATGTGTAATTGGACATACCAAAGAATCTTTATGAGCCTTTATAAAATAAGTGTCCAGACCATACACATCCTTAGCTTTTTAATTTTTTGATTTACCTATAAGAGAGGCCACTTCTGCTTCAGTAATTTCTTCTATTCTGAAAATTGGCAAAGAATCATTAACTTGGTAAGATTCAATTTCATGTGAAATAAAAAGATGTGAAATTTCTTCAACTGAATTTTTTTAAAATTTATTAAATTCAGTTGCCACCTCAAGGGGCTCTTTCACAAGTGCATTATTAATTTCTAATTCTAATTCTTTTCTTATATCTATCCTTTTACCAATTAATTTATTAATGTTTTGCCATATCTTCTTGCCATTTCCTTTTGCATTTCCTTTTTTAAATAGTATCTTTTGTCGAGTTTTTATTACACAATAGTCACTCTTGCACCTGACAAAGTATGAAAAACTAAAACTAATACTAAAAGGTTGTGTACTGATGCCACAAAGACCCTGCAAGTCTAATTAGGAGCATCTAACTGAGCTAGCTCCAAAACAGAAGCAGCTTCAGGTGGAGAACATCAGGATGCAGCTGGATTTGAGCTTTGACTCTTTCAAAGAGTTTGTTTGTGTCAAACACCACATGTAGGTGTTGTTAATCTACTGCACTGACGCTGAACTTTATTGGGAGTTTATTGTAGAATTTATTGAGATTTAGAGTTCATATTTTTCTTTGTTTCTCCCTGTTGATGTTCATGTGTGTCCTTAATATTACACACATTTAGCATGTAGTGCTGCTGTCTTGTGAACAGTTGGTTGTTGAATATATTTCTTTAAAGGATGTCTTTAAAGGGTTCATGATTAAGTATGAAAATACTAAAACTAATACTGAAACTAACTAAAACTAAGCATAAAACCAAAAATAAAAACTAATAAAAACAAGCAAAACCACTCTGAAAACTAACTAAAACTAACTGAATTAGAGAAAAAAAGTAAAAACTAACTAAAACTAAACTATAATGTAAAATCCAAAACTATTATAACCCTGCACTGAACACTTGTGGGATCAGCTTGGGCGTGCTTGTTCATGCCACAGTGACCGACACAAACACACTGGCTGAGGGATGACAAATGCTGATTGAACAATGGCAGTGTGTGACCCAGCTGGTGACCCAGCATGAGGAGGTGCCAGGCTGTTGTGGCTGTGCATGGTTCTTCCACATGCTACTGAGGCCCGTGTTTGTATATGTCTTGTTTTTTCAGACTTCAATCATCCAATAAATGACACCAAACAAGAATCAGTAGCAGAATAAGCTATTTGGCATCGGCAGAGAAGATATATGAGGTTAAGACAGAGAAACATATTCTGTTTATGACTTATTGTGCCACCTGGGAAACTTTGTAAAAATCAACCAATAAACTACTAACATGACCTCCAAGGCATTGACAAGCATTGTTAAATGTTAATAAATGTTCAGAATATTTTATCTTTATGGTTGGTTTGCACATATAACATAGAAAGTCAGTGCTGTATTGGTTTTTCTGGGTGCTCTTTGTAACACCTTATCTAATCTGGAAAAAAAAAACAAGAAATTGGAACTGCTCCTATTCACCCACTTTTCATCCATTCCCCTTTAAAAGTTTTCATCTTGTTTCTTTCAGTGCAGCACAGACCTTTTGGGTCTTGTCTGAAAATTGAGTTATAGCCACTTTTAAGTTGTCCATTGCAAGATCTTGTTATGAACTCTGTTACAGAGTTCATTTGCAGCACTGCAGTACTCTGTCTCCCTCTTGTTGAAATCTCTCAAACCACATTACATCTCGTCCTTCCCAAGGCTTCCCCCCACTGACTAACACCAGTGCAGTGCTGTGATACTTTACATCCCACGAAAAGACACACTAACCCAACTTTTGTTAAATAATAGCAGGAATTCATAATTCAAAGCTGTGAGAACAAGTGTTATGACCACAGCTACTGAAGAATGCACGTTTTCAAGTTCAGCCACTAATGAACTTAGTGAACTTCGTCTCTGCCATTAAACCATGTTCTTTGTGCAGCCCTGTGTGCAGTACTGGCCAGAGCCTGGTTTACAGCAGTACGGGCCAATGGAAGTGGAGTTCCTGTCTATGTCAGCAGATGAGGATGTCATAACTCGTCTATTTCGAGTCAAGAACGTCACAAGGGTGAGTCATTAGCATACCAAACCAGCCAGCGCGGGACGTTTTGTTCAGCTCGGTGACATTTCACAAATGAGAAGTTTAAACCTCTTTAGAAATGTATAAGCTCCATAATCCTCGCCAGTGATTCAGATGGGAGATTTTACCTGCAGTACATCTGAAAATCTAGAGAAGTACTATGGGTTGTGCACATAAATCTTAAACATCTGAAATCTTCTACAATATCTTTTATGAACGCAACGAAACTCAGTGTTTCACATGAGACTGTATCTCTACATAGCGTGTTCTTTTGCATTACTAATGCAAACACGGTGGCACTTCACTTGCCTCACATGACAGAAGAGTTTGTCAGATGAATTCCCCTAAGAACATACACTCTATAACAGAGCCTGAGTGAGTGAAAGTTTTATTCATAGACTTTATTATACATACTACAAAAGGACATTCTTTTGATATTCAGCAGTCCAGAAAATTGAACCAGAGCCCCCAGTGTTTCCATCAAACATCCCCATAAGAGTGATTATTATTATAAGAATTTTCTTTTTCGTGGCAAACATGCCAGAGAAACCCATTGACATGCATGCAATGAAGGTCAGTCTTTTACTTTTTCAATTTCTTCTTGTTACTACCTAGATAGGTGTCTTCCCTCTCTCATGTGCACGCTGGCATACTAAAAAGGGAACTTTCATCATTGTGATGCCTGCCATATTTTCAGTTGCTGTCTACTATTTTTGGCTGTAAAGAAGATTTTCTTTTGAATTGTTCATAAAGCCCGTCACACATTTTAAACAGTACAGTGTTAGGCGAAGCTCATGAAATAGGCTTAAAAAAAGGCATCAGTAGTTCTGTCATTGTAGAGGAAACACAGTGGAGCGTTAGTGTGGTCTTTCCTCAACTGAAATAAATTCCCAGATATGTTTATATGTAGGACTCAGCTCATTTGGACTTCATTGTGTTGACTGTCAGTGTCTGTTTATATGGAGTCATGCATGCATGTTTTGTGCTCAGGATTTTGCATAAGCACATGCTTGCATTCTGCTCAGGATCACTGTCAACCACTTATTAAAGAAATCTGTATGCAAGGCATTTCCCCTGTGCCATTAAAAGCAGCACGACAAGCAGTGCCCAGAACTTCCTTTCTTGATTGGCATCCTTACCTCCTGTGTCGACTGCCCCCGTCATTCCCCTCGCTACCTATGGCACCTCTTTTCTACTCAGTGCACATCACAGTCAAGGAGAGGGCAACTTAACACAGCATGGGAGGAATACAATCACACAAAAATAACACACACCTCTCCCTCTCTCAGCCCCTCTCTGTGCATTAGTGAATAGATTTCCTTTGCTTGACAATGATATACAAGGGTAGTGAGTAAAAGTCAAAGGAAGTGCATTGTAAGCATATGTATGGATATGAGAGTAGCACAAAAAAAGCACACTGTGTAAATCCCACTTCCACGGAGGCAATTCCTCCATGCATCGTTGGTGTCTTTGCCAGCCCAATTTGCATGACTTACAGTTCTCCACTGGTCCTTAAGTATTGGGTGAGATTCTACAGGACAAGGTTATGAACACACAGGGACCTCTTTCAGACGCAGCGCGGGCCCTGCTTACTCCCACAGACCCATATATCTCAAAGTCAGGCTGCTGAGTGAGCACAACACTGAATGCCAACACACAGCCTGGGGAGCACTCAAAAGTGGGTTCTAACTGGCTACCACAGAAGATATACAGAAACAACCAGAGCATTTTATTTAAGACAGACACGTATATATTCAGCAAAAGAGAACTGCAGACTCAGATATGTGTTGTATGTTTTCTGGTGTGTCTGAAGCTCCAAGAGGGCCAGCTGGTGATGTGTCAGTTCCAGTTTCTGCGCTGGTCGGCATATCGTGACGTTCCGGACTCCAAGAAGGCTTTCCTCAACCTGCTGGCTCAAGTGCACAAGTGGCAAAGGGAGTGTGGAGAAGGACGCACTGTTGTGCACTGCCTGTGAGATAATGTTTTAGCAGCATGCGTCATGCAGATTAATTGACAAGGCAGAAATACTCCCATAATATTTTTGAAAAGGTCTTACTGCTGTTGAAGACGGAAATTTCCAAGTGCATTTTAAACCAAGGGCCATTTCTCAGTGGGAAGTATCACAAAAATGAATGTAAAAACATCGGAAATGAGAAACAGCGACTGTTTTGTGCCTAGTTTTTGTGTTATGTGTGATTTGGTGCAATATGATGCAGTGTGGGGTTTTTTTGGGGTTTTTTTCATGGCAGTATTTATATTGCAGAAAATCAAATTGCACTTTGCTATAGTGAAGTCAGTGGTGTTATATGTGCCTCTGTTGTCCTAAACCCCTGAAGAGCACACCCTGCTGATGAATATGAATGGGCCGTCCAGCTCATTGCCAACCCATCACACGCTCATCCCCACCGCCCCCATCCAGAAACACATCACTCAGTGCTGTCACACAGTGTTACCCACGACAACCAGGAAAGAGATTATGGAGATCAAATCAATTATAGCTTAATACAGAATGCGATGGTTCTCACTACACTAAATCCAGCACTGCCAAGGCACTGACGACGATTGATTACCTTAATATTGCTTGTATACACTGCAGAATTTCCCATGCCCACCTTCACTGCATCTGTCTCAGGAGAGAGGAAGCAGATTGTCCTTCAGCAGCTTATTGATATTGTCTTACATTTATGATGACCAGGAGAGAATTTCATGCAAAAATGCCGCACTATAGTGTTATTTCTCAATTTCAGACTGCTTACAGTGTTACTCATAGTTATTTTTATATTTTATAAATAGTTTATATTCATATTGTATTTCATCTGTAACAAATGCTGTTTTTATGAGGTAGATAGGAATTCAAAAGCAGGGTTATAAGATTACATATTGTTCTCTGCTTATATTCTACTCTTATCTTCCAGAATTCAGTTAAACATGTATTTCATTCTGGAGAAATAAAACTTGTACATATTGTATATATGACATGTGTAGTACTGTGAAAAAGTCTTGAGCGATCCATCATTTCCTTATATTTTGCTTCCACGAATCCAGATTTTATTGTAAGCTTTAAAAGTGGTCTCCAGGCTTTCTGAAGGTCTTCCAGATTTTTTTCAGTGCAATATTTTTTTTGGGAGGGTTTCTATACTAAGTTGTCTATTATATGTCTACACATAAAAGAGCTTAATTTTCCAGCCTGGACGTCATTATTGAAGCATTGTGGGATCATCTTGACAGAGAACGGAACAAAAGGAAGCAACATCCACGAAAGAGCTTTGAATGTCCTTCAAGAAGCCTGGAGAACTATTCCTGAAGACTACTTAAAGAAAGTTGCCTAAGAGAGTTCAGGCTGTGTTGAAGAATAAAGGTGGTCTTGCCAAATATTGATTTTCAAGTGCATTAGAATTACAAACTCCATTTTTGCCTTATATTCTGTATTTCCATGAATGTTTGCACAGTTCAATAAATCACTGGACTCCCATTTTCAGAGGGATGGCTCAAGACATTTGCACAGCACTCTATACAGTACCTATTACCCACCATATATTAAATAAACTCATAATAAAGATTTTAGTCTACAGCCATTTTATAGTCCAAGGATGTCAAACATAAGGCCCAGGGGCCATAGTCAGCCTGGCCCAAGTGGACAGCTTTGGAAACCATTTAGGACTGTAACTGCAGTTTCATAGATTTTATAGCTTCATCTTTATTGATAAAGACCTGTCCCATGCTACACCAAAGTAAATAGGTAATAGATGAATAATTTAATGATTTTAAAAGCTCTTGTTTTTTACGATGTACGCAGTAAAAAAAAAAATCATATTCACATTTTCTGTGAATTAACAAAAACTTTGTTTTATAATTACAGGATAGTCAGTGATTTACCAGAACCATTTCTGCAATTTTACACATTCATTTCTTACAATTTAAGCCTAAAGAGTCATGCTGACACATTTTTTAAATTTACTACAGCAGGATTTATTTTTTTCATTTAGATAAAACTGAGGTGTCCTTTTGAAATCACACTTATTTTTGTTAAGATATCTCAAGGATTGAATGTGTAATTAAACTTATTTACACTGCCAAGAGGGAGAGTTTCAATGGTCTGGCCCACTGAGGATCACAGTGGACTGTATCTGGCCCATGATGTAAAAAGATAGTTGTAATGGTAATAGCCCTTCAGCGATGCTGCACTGCACAGCTTAGTTTGGAGCTAATGCTCATGACCGCATGCTAGCGTGTTGACAGTGAAAATGCTAACATGCTGATCACAGACAGTATGGAAGATGGCTGTAACTACAGTAATGTCACCCTTTGGTTCTTGAAGTCCTTTTTTGAAGCCTTTAATTGAGCGTTTCCACTGTCGCCATCTTGGTTGTGAGAAGGAGGGGCGGGTCTGACTGTGAAAATGCACACCCACTCGGGCTGATGATTTGTGATTGACATTTCTTTATCCAATGAATGTGCAGTTTTATATCACAGATAATCCTCCATTTTAAAATATGGTATGGTCAAGATTTCCAGAACAGACTTTTTATTCAGGGTGATCCAAAAAGAGTGACTGAGCCCATAAACTCAGCCGGAAAGTGTTCACGGAGGTCAAGACAGTAAGCTGTTTTTGTATAGGCCTTTATAGGACTGGAAGACTTTTTGCAACCACAGCTATCGCCTTCTGGTGGCCTTCAGGTAGAATGCAGGTCTTTAGGCACTTCTGTATTTGCTTTTTCTGACCTTGAAGCTGCGCCCATGTTTTGTACTGTCTATGATGCTGATGTTTAGCAAGTAACATGACTTCAGCTTTGAATCTGCTTAATAACTATTAAATATAGCGAAATGGTTATAATGTTGGCATCAAATTAAAAAAATATGGATCATGAATTTCTATTACAACATTAATGGCAATCCATTCAGTAATTTTTTAAAAAATATTTCACTCAGAATCCCAAATGTCAATCCCATAGTGGTGCCAGAAAAAAAAGGAGACCATCAAAGGCAATCCGATATCTTTGGGAATCATAAATTTTTGTGTACAAAGATCCATCCATTGCTTGCTGATATATTTCAGTCAGAACTATTTTGATCAGTTTGGCTGCACACAGTGCTACACTAATTGCATGACTAAGTATGTCATATAGATTGCAGATGATTTCAAAAAGATGGAACTAATTTGATGCATTAATGAAGGAGACTTGAACTTTTTTGTCAATAACTTGTCAAAATTTTATGTACTTTTCAAACAATTTTATTTCATGGCATACACTTTGTTAAATTATGCAATAGAGCCCCATGAGCTAAAACAGCAATGATCCTTTTGTTTCCCTCATGAATGCTCTCATTTTTGTCATACAATATAATGTTCACCCCTACTTTGCCATGTAAAACATAAAACTGTAGTTAAGAAAGAATATATTGTGCTGTGACTAAAAGCAACTCTGACTTAGATTTTTTTCCACAAACCACCTGTTCTCTTCTCACTTCTGACTTCCTCCCAGTCTGTTAACAGTTATACAGCTTTTATTTAGTAATCTGTTTCTTTTCTTTTCTTTTGGGAAAAGTATGACACAAGCAAAATGAACTGGATTATTTGATTAATTCTAGGACGGCAACGATTCTCCAAGTAGCTTGAATAATTCGATTATAAAAAATCCTCGACACAAATTTGTTGCTTCAATGTTTCGTTTAAACTCTGCAGCGCTCAGGTATCACCAGGTAAGCTCGAGTGTTTCTCCCACATTAGCAGCATTAAAGTTCTTTGTTGCTGCGACAGATTTCCATCATTTGGAAAAAAACAACCCTTTAACACTGAGTGGATCGTCGCTGACACGTTTATCCACGCCTCCACTGCTCTCTACACTGGTGTGTGTGTGTGTGTGTGTGTGTGTGTGTGTGTGTGTGTGTGTGTGTGTGTGTGTGTGTGTGTGTGTGTGTGTGTTGTGCTCCCTGTGCTGAGAATTTCAGCTGGTAGATACCCGAAGGGATCGCGACAAGTGTAAAGACGCGGAGCCGTTATCGAGACGGTGAGCTCAGGTGGAGAGAAAGGAAACGTTTTTCTACCGCCCAAAGCAGCAGCGCTTTTTCCTGTAACCACCTTTAAAACCTTTACTGGGAAACAGCTGGAGGTCCTTCATCAACCACCTGATCAGCAAGTGTCAACGTGCACCTCCATTCACCGCTGTTTGTTTCACACAGCGTAAAATCTGCAGTAAATCTATGATGTTAAAATATGCAGATGAACTGTTAAGACAAAAGTATTTTTTATCCGATTACTCGACTAATCGATGAAATAACCGATAGAATACTCGATTACTAAAATAATCAATAGTTGCAGCTCTAATTAATTCTAATAGCGTATTGCATAAAGCTGCTAACAACTACTAAATATCACAAGTATACAATGGTAATGGTACTGAGCCCCGGAAGGGTCAAGGCAGAAAATTTTTTTCTGGCAGTTTGTCTTCCAATGTGTTATTTTTCATTCACACTCATCAACTTGCATTAACTTTAATTAACCTTTGCATTCCCTCTGGACCATTTATAATATGATATAGTATTTATTATGTAATAGATTGCTGCTGGTTTGACCACAGGCCCCTTCACCTGTGGCTGCTCAGGCACAAGTTTGTACCTTTGGAGAAAAGAACGCTATCTAGATCAACCCAGCTCTCTTACCAACAGCTGCTAATACTAATTGAGACAGCAGCTGGGATCATTAAGGGATGACATGGCCTGTCACTGCGATTGTGTCGATGGCCACATATATACTGCAGAGTCTTTGCTTTGGTTATCACGACACATTAGTCACGGGGCAGCACAGCAGACATGTGACCGACCAGCTCTTGCCATCTCAGACAGTTTTTAGCCTGGACTTGTTTTGTGCTAAAGTCAGCCCCAAACCATCTTTTGATATTATCAACATTGTGTGTTCTATTATAATCTTTTGTACTGCCTCTATAGTGTAATTGATGCCGCACATCTTTTACAAGCATTGCACTGAACTCGCTTTTATAGGTCAGCTGTGAGTGTCCATGTAGAGGAAAACTGAGATGCCTGCTGCATGCATGAACCTGAGCTTTGCTCTGAGGGTGAAGTTTTTATATTTCCACATTTATTCTCACTTTAGAAAACACTCAATCAAGAATAAATATGTCCGTTAGTCAAATCTTGGATTCAGGAGTAACAACCCATACAATTGCAGTAAGAGCTTGGTCTGGATTGCCAGCAATAAGTCAGACTTGTTCCCGGTGGGTATGGGACACCATCAGAGCTGCCCTTTGGCACCTATTCTCTTCATAATTTTTATTGACAGAATTTCTAGGCAGAGACAAGTGGCAGAAGGCTTCCATTCTGATGGACTCAGGATCTCGTCTCTGCTTAATGCAGATGACGTGGTTCTGTTGCCATCATCAGATGGGGGCCTCCAGCTCACATTGGAGTGGTTCGCAGCCAAGTGTGAAGTGGTGGGAATGAGAATCAGCACCTCAAAGTCTGAAGCTGTGGTCCTCAGCAGGAAAAGCAGGTGGAGTGTCCACTCTGGTTCACGGATGAGTTGCTGCCCCAGGTGGAGCATTTTAAGCACCCAGTGGTCTTGTTCATGAGTGAAGGGACAGAGGGAGAGGGGGATTGACAGATGATTGGTGCAGCATCTGCAGTGATGCGTTCTGTTGTGGTGATGAGAAAGCTGAGCGTAAAAGCGAAGCTGTCGATTTACCGGTCCATCTGCATCCCTGCCCTCACAAGCTCTGAGTATTGACCAAAAGAATGAGATTGTGTATACAAGCAGCGGAAGTGAGTTTTCTCCGAAGGGTAGCTGAGCTCATCCTTAGAGACAGGGTGAGAAGTTCAGTCATTCAGGAGGGACTCAGAGTAGAGCTGCTACTCCTCCACATTATGAGGAGCCAGCTGAGATGGTTTGAGCATCTGATTAGAATGCTTCCTGGGCGCAGTGTTCTGGCCATGTACTATCAGGAGGAGGCCCTGGGGTACACCCAGGACACTCTGGAGAGATTATCTCTTGGTTGGCTTGGGAATGCTTCAGTGTTCCCCTGGCTGAGCTGGAGGCAGTAGCTGGGGATAGGGATGTCTGGGCCCCAGATAAGCAGCAGAAGCAGAAGGAAGGAAGGAAAGACTGCTGTAGTTTGGCCTATCCCAGCTATGTTTTTTGGTTTGAATCTTTTTGGTTTTGGTTTGTTATCAAGCTTTGATTCTTTGTTTGTTTGTGCTGTTATACACTGAAGATCACTAATATTGCTACTGTTCTATGACATAAACTGTATCAGTGCTTTCTGGGTAATGTTCATAACAGCAGCAAAGAGGAGTTACAGTTCAGCAGCACCTATCCATAGCACTTTGGACCGAACCATAAATACAACATCTGAACATTAACTACATCCACAAGCACAGCTTTACTCAGCACACAGCCAGACAGGGCTGCTATGCTGCTTATACACATTCACACTTTTGCCTTTCAAAAGGAGTAATGAGCAGTAAATGCACCATGTAAAGTATTCATTATCTCTCATTACCTCAGTATCTGCAGAATTTGCATTGTGTATATAACTGTAACTAGTCCAAATCACCAAGTGATTGCATGGATCAGGCAGAGCACAAAAGGTATTGTGAAGTAATGCAGAAATTACTGTTGTAGAATTTAAAATGTAGAAGGGGAACAAACAATCTGACTTTCTTTTACTGTAAGCCACAGCAGCAGCTTTTCCACACAAACATACCAAAATGGCCAGTAGCTTTGATTTATCTCTGTACTGTATAGTTTTTAAAAAGTATATTCTCTTCTACAGCAATGGTGGTGGCCGTAGTGGGACCTTCTGTGCCTGCAACATCCTCATCGAGATGATCCAGTATCAGAACATGGTAGACGTATTCTATGCTGTTAAAACTCTACGCAACTGCAAACCCAACATGGTCGAGTCTCTGGTATGGAAATATAGTTTGTAAATAAAGGGAAATAATTTTCAGTAAATTGAAGATTTTTCACCCTAGTTTTGTGTTTTCATTTTCTTTAGGACCAGTATCGATTTTGCTATGACCTTGTCCTGGAGTACTTGGATTGCTTTGAAGGCAGATAGCAACTAAATGTTTACGACAGCAGCAAATTCCCATGCGCTGGAGATGGAGGCCACCCGGTGACCCCGCTCTACTTTAATGTTTGGACCTGTGGACTTGGCTATGAAAGGACTGTGGCAGAAGGACAGGAAAGAAAAAAACAAAGTCAAGGTTCTGACTTTTAACCTTTAATGTACAGCTGTGATTTCCTCCCTGTTGGTGATTATCTCTTTTGATATATATATATTTTTTTGTGTGTTTTTCTCAGTCCTCTTTGCCTCTTGGACTAAATCTTGTATGTGCTAAGGGTTTCTGTAGCAGCAAAACAATATTTGGAGCTACAAAATGGACCTGTCCCTTCTAAAGTAGGGTCACCCTGCCTGTGTTTCATCATTTCACTCGTACAACTGAGGAGCCTGGATCAAATTCCAGAGTCAGACGTGGAAGAGCTACATGAAATAACAGTCCACTGTGTTTGTGGCATGACCTATCTACCATACCATAAACTGCCTTATTCTCTAATGATAGGACAGATTTATTGACCCACCAAATAAATCTTAAAAGGTTGTCCAATTGGTGTAGAAAACAACAAGAAGACTTTTATAGAGACCTACAGTGTAAAGATAGACCAGCCCAGTATTTCAACAGTATTGATGCAGAAACTGTACAGTAGTGCAATGTGTTGTATTTTGCCATAATGTTTGTGCTGGATTACCATGTGTGCTACAGGTGGGCGTTGCCAGCAGTGAGCCTGGTGCCACCAAGGGAGATTCCTGTCTCGTTACTGTCACAGTGCCAATCCCACTGACTGACTTGAATCCTTTACTTTGTTCTACTGCTTCATCTTAATATATATCTACAAACATACACTATGTACTGCATCAGCTAATGTTCTTGCTCCGAAGTGATTGTTTGTATTTTATACTTACCGGGAAAGAAGGCGGCGAGGAGGGGGAACTGTTTGAAACGTATCGAGCCCAAAGTGTTGGTGTGAAAGATGATGTTCCATTAATGCTTTGGTCAAGTGTCCGAACTGGTGTGGCGTTACAGGCTTGAGTCTGCACCTCTTCAACTCATTTGTTGTCTGAGGCATTTGGTTGTACTGTAAAATGTCAAAGAAAGCTAAACTTTTCAGGTAGAGGGTCATTTTGACATGAAGCTATATGTTGTTGCTGTTGGTGTAAAATATATATATAGATTTTTTTTTTAAAAAAAGGGGCATTAAGATTGAGAAGGGGGCAGGAATGCTATTTTGTGTCACCGCTCATCACTGAACATATTGGTGTTTTCACACTGGTGTTCTTTTTTCTTATTTTATATTATTTTTTTCAAATACAAAAACGTTCTAAAAATGGAGGAAAAGTAAGAAGCTGCCGGCCACGTACCCTGTTGTTTAGTTACCGCAGAGTTGATAGATAAACAAAATCCACTCTTTTTCAACTAATGGCCAATGCCTGGAGAGCACTGGAACTCTTTATGCCCGAATCAATGTAAGAATCAGTCAGGTTGAGGATGTGTGATACACATAATGATCAGAGACAGCTTCTGAAACATCCTCTGCGAAGACCCCATCGCACAGAGGATGAAATTTATTTTGTTTTCTCTTTTCATTTCATTTTTGCTTTATAGCCACAAAAATATCTCTAAGAAGCTCCATTATTATTAGCCTTTAAAATGTGTTATGTGCCACCACGTCTCCCGATACTCCTTTAAGTACATGTTTTCGGAGAGGATGGTAAAGGTATCACTCTAGGACCTACCCTAATGAACAAGGAGAGACAGCTAGAAGCCCACAGAAGCTGAGAAAGGCAATCCTGCCGCTAGTGTGCAGCTCACAGTCTGGTTCAGGTGGGAGCACCAAAATATGTGAGCAATCTAACAGTATACAAACTTCACCAGGCTCCCACAGATTTTCAAATAGAGCAGCTTGTTTGTGAAGAGGAGGAAGAATGAGGTAGCTACATTGTAGTCAGTGATCTGGCAAAAGCTTGCTGGAGGAAGTGCCTGGACACTTTTTTGTTAAGGGTAGAAGGAATATGTATATACAGATGTATATTATGTTATGTGAATAATATATTATATGTTTGCCCAGAGTAAAGACGTATAGTAAGTAACCACAACATAACCATAAAGCTGAATGTGCTGTAAATGACCATTTTGTGAGTTTTTTGTCAGAACTTTTAACAACGATCGTTCATCCCAGCGCTCTGAGCAAAACAGGTCATCAAAGCATGTGTGGATACTTGGTATGCTTTGCATTACATTTCAGTGATTTCAAAATAACCCGATCCATATGATTTCTTTCAACCATTAGCCATGACTGTGAGTGCATTATACTTTCACCATTCCAAAGCTTTTTATTATGACTATTTCTGAGTGACAACTGCCAACACAGGACATTTTAATTTCATTAGTTGTTTTCTGTATGAACCAACAGTACTTGACTACTGTGTTTTTGATCATTGTATTTGTGGGGACAAGGTGTGTATTTAATGAGAGAAAAGAAGAAGACAGATGTATATCAGGGTCGGAAAGGTTTTTCTTCTGAGCGACACCAACGATTAACAATAAAAGAACAATGGGGGAAAAAGGAAGTTGCAGTCTTTCATTGGATGTTCTGTCTAAAATGCACACACAGCTGAAAAGAAAAAATAAATTGGCGTGGTTTTACAATCGGTTTGTCAGCAGAGTCACAGACCTGACAGCTCAACATGGACTTCCTGTATATGTGCCTCTGACCGACCTGCGGTTTCTAATGTGGATGTGATCTTTTAGCATTTTCCCATCACCTTGAACCACATTGACCATTTGATCTGACCTGCCTTTTCAATCCCTTACCCTCTTTCTTTTCCTTATCTCTCTTAACCATACCCCTCCACCACACTCAGCTCATTTTCCATTACTTTCAGTGTCTTCTCTCATCATTTTCCCCCATCAAATGCTTTGCTCCTTAGCTCAGAGTAAGGTGACTCCAGACCACAGACTTCCTCTCTTTCCCTGTGGCTACACTGAATAATGCAGCAGTCCTGCAAACTGATCCAGTCTTCAGCAGAGACTAATCAGATTAATTAGAGTACAGGACCCCCTATTGTTCAGCTGAGGACAATGGAGGCTATGTCGATTGGTCTTTAGATTGTTCACAGATTGGTTAAGCTGCAAAAACAAACTTTAAAGGAGTGTGTTGTAAATGTAAGTATTCCTAACATGATACTTCACTAGTCATGTGGGTGAAAGGAGCATGAATACCTTATTGATTAATGGGGCAATGAGCTATTTTTATGGAGGCAAGTCATTTATGCAATCCTATTTAATATCTGCAAGATTTTCTCAATTTCCCTTTTCACCTGCAGAAAGCTATTACAACATTAAATCCTTTTTCCATCCTTTGCTTCTCATATTTGACCAGCAGTTTAAATTAGCTGGTAATTGGAGTCTTATCATTTAATTTTGATGGTGTAATGACTGCTGCGGTCAAGACACTTATCACGTTGCCAGAATCCAACAGGGCTTTGTCTTTTCCTTCTCATTGGGGTGTCCTGTCTTATATTCTGTCACTGACGGGCTCGATGGATGTTGGCTTCTCCCTGCTCTCCCTATTGAGTCTCACCGTAAACACTCAGATATGGTGTTTCTATAGAATGGCAGTGAAGTCCAACAGCTTCTCGGTGTCAGCTGATACAGTATATGAGAAAAACAACACATAGCCAATAAATCCTCCCAAAGATTTTTGTCCTCATATTTATCATCAGTAGTTACTAATTATCCAGTAATTTTCAGGATTGATATGTTAATGACCATTTAAAAAAATACTTTTAGGTATTCGGATACATAATACAGCACTGTGGAAAAGTACCAAAGGTAACACAGTCTGTCAGGCATAAAATAGTAAAGTTGTTAGCCAAAGGTTTGCTGTATCTCATCATTGTGTGCAATGTGTCCTTAAAAATTTGAGGAAACTGGAAAAGTAGAGGACAAAAGAATAAGTGGCAGGCCTAAAAAACTATCTACAGCAAATAAACAGTTCATGAAAGTCATGCCATTAGGAAAATATACAGCAAAGACCAGACACAGAGACCCGAGAAAGGCACCTGGTCCTTGAGTTGATCCACAGATCTTATGCAGTGATCAATCCAAATTTGATTTTTCTGGTTCAAATTGTCAATATCTACAGAGGTCAAGAGTGGGATACAACAGTGAGTGTCTACAGCCATCTATAAAACAAGGTGGAGGCTCTGTCATGGTTTGGGGCTACATATCAGCCAGTGGTGTTGGCGATCTTTTCAAAATTGATGGAATTAGGAATGTACAGTAGAAATGTGCCATCAGATTTTGATCCATCATGCAATACAATCTGAAAAGCATATGACTGGCAGCAGATTCATTTTTCACCATGACACTGATCCCAAACACACTGCTAATGCAGTAAAAGCATACCTGCATAGAAAAAAACACACACACTGGAACCCTGTCAGTATGGATTGGCCTCCCCAGAGCCCGGACCAAAACATTATTGAAGCACTGTGGGATCGTCTTGGCAGAGAAAAGAACAAAAGGCAGCCAACATCCAAAGAAGAGCTTTGAATGTCCTTCAAGAAGAAGTGGAAGCCTGGAGAACTATTCCTGAAGATGACTTAAAGAAATGACAAAGCTGTTCAGACTGTTGAAGAATGATTCAACACAATCTGAACCTTCATTCTTTAGACACCTGAAGAATAAAGGCAGTCATACCATATATTGACTTTCAAGCTCATTAGAACTGTACAAATTCTCTTTTTGTCTTAATTATTGTATTTCCATGAATGCTTCCACATTTCAATAAATTACTGCACCTGTTTCCCGTTTTACAAGCAGCATGTAAAGAAATGAGGTGTGGCTCAAGATTTTTGCACAGTACTATAAATTATTCACAGATTTGTAAGCTGCCACAGTAGGGGTAAAAAGAAACAATGTCTGGGACTCAAAAAGATGCTCGCTTGTTGCCTAATAGCTACAGAGACATGATCCAGGTTTTAACATTGGCAGAATGCTTTTCTTCAAAGCACAGTGGTGTATCTTACTAAATGTTTAATGATTCTTCATGCCAAATGCTTTGCTAATAGATGCAGATAAAATCCAATATTCTCTGGGAGAATATTGTCACAGAAGCTTTTGCGGGTGACCTTGCCCAAGCCTCAGTCAATAAGTCGATAGAGAAGATGGCACGAAAATAAAGTTGCAGGCTTTTAGAAAACGGGACAAATATCTGGTGTACGTCTGGGGATGTATTATATGATTCCTTAGAAAAAAAATCCAGACTTAAACAAAGTCTCATCCACTGAGTATAGGAATATTTCTCTTTCTGAACTTTTTTTTCCCTCAGTAAAATACACAAGGTGAAAACACACCCTACCCACACTATCTTGTCCTACCATCCTGGTGGTACTCGGCTTCTGCTATAGAGTGCAGCAGACAAGACAGGTGATTCAGCTTTGTGATCAGCAGAGCGAGGACAGAGAAGAGCTGGCCAGATGGCTCTGTCCACCATGTTTTTTCCTCACTGGTTCCATTGCCACAGTCAGTCTGATTGGAGCCCTTATCTCAGCAGTGTGCTCTGAGTTCAGTGAAAGTCATGGTTGACATGAACAAGGGGAAGAGAGGGAGCTTCTGATGGTTCCAGCCTGGATCATGCAGGCAAACAAGGAGCCTGAGACAGATAACCAGAATCAGAGGACACATGAGTGACTCAGCCGTCCTTTTCCTCTTTATCACGCTCACCTTTCGCTGTTAGGTAGCACAACAGCAATGTGCCGCCGCCACCAACACCAGCCACCTTTAACTTAGGATGCTCTGACCTGTATCATTTGTGGGGTTGAATCCAACAGTTCAGTTAACTTAGAGGGGGTGGCTGGCGCAAGGGAAGCTGGATAATCAAGAGAAAGACAAAAAAAAGAAGTTTGGGAAGCTGAAATATCAGGGTTGTATATACAAAATCCGTCTCTGCCACCACTCTCTCGATAACAACACAATCTCAGGTGAAGCAGAGGCTGAAGTTATTTTGCTCCAAGGATAATCTCTCGTTGTTAGTACACTCATAGAGATGTTGAGCCTTGAGGGTTCTGGGGAGAAGCTTGTAAACGATCTTATGTCAACATGAGCCATTTCTAGGTTGTGGCAATAATGCTTCTCCGAGCTGCCATAAATTTGAGAGATGAGCTTATCAAAAGGTCAGCCCTTAGAGGGACTGGCTTAGCAACTGGATTTATCCTTCAGTTTATTTAGAGCAGAAAAATGGGGCCGCAAGCAATGACTAGCATCAATCATACTTCATTGTGATCCTTGACAAACTTAAAGAAAGAGCAGGAGTCTTTGTGATTTCATCTAAAGGCAGGGAACAAACACTAGGACTGCACTCAAGTCAATAAAGTACAGAATTACCTTTTATTGCTTTTAAAGTTATAAAACATATAACAGGAGCTGCATATTACATGTCCCGAGTTGAGTATGATTAGATTTGGTTCTAATGAATTAGATTAATACCTTCCTATTTGTGACAACTGAGTTTTTTGTTGTTTGTGTGTGTGTGTGTGTGTGTGTGTGGGGGGGGGTTATACCATTAAAATGAAATAATATGAGTAAAATTAAATCTGTTATCAACTTTCAAGGCCTTTAATCTTTCCTGTCCACTTTTGAGAATATCTATTTTGTTTTTGTTTTCAAGGTTTCACTCACTCCTTTTTGCCCTTCTTCTCTCTGGTGTCTCTTCTCCCCTTATCTTTGTCTGTCTCCACTCCCCCCCCCCACCCCATCTTTCCTCCAGCAGTTGTTGAAATAGATGCAGCTATGAGAGGACAGTTGTGCAACTGATAATACTACATTAACCTCAGGGAGAACACAGTTGTCCTCTGCTCTCACGTCTCTTTTCCACACCAGACATCCCCGACTGCGGGCCACATTAACCCCAGTACACCCCCTCACCTCCCAGCCCACCCCAACTCCGTCATCCCTGGAGCCCTACGTCCGCCGGTTCACGTAGCCCCATAGCTGCAACCTATCTTCTGTCTGCCATGGCTGAGTAATGCCATGCTATGTGAAAAAATGTTGTCTGCATGCTGAATGAAAACATGGCCCAGAACGCTATGCCTTCTCCGAGCACTTTGTCTTTCACACCTATGTAGCGTCATTCACAATGTCCCCGTTTCATTTAGCGCCCTGTCCTGTGGAGAATAGTCGCACTCTCCCACACTGCCTGCAGAGTGGAATGCTGTACATTACACTCGGAAAATGACAACCTGAGCTAAACATTAAGCATGACTATGTTTCTGTAAATTCTGCGCTGCTCATACTGACTGATTAGCAGCGCTAACAGCATTGGGGTCATTATTCATAATTATTACTCATTACTTGTTACTTTGTTTTCAAGGTAATGCATTACACTACTTAATTACTCCAGGGAGAGGGTAATTTGTTACAATACTCCTTACAATTCTTTTGTGTTACTCTGTAACATGACCTGAAACGCATTGTCACATAATTAGAAGTCAGCTATATAAACCTTAGGCTGCAGTCCAACCCATCTGCACAAATCTCCAACCTAATGAGGACGTACATACATCTTCCTTTTAATGTTAAACTTCAAAGCAATCACCACAGTGATCCTACTGTAGAAACATGTACAGGTGCACTCAGCTTCAACATCACTCTGGGTTTTTCACTAACTTTGTGTTAACATGCTGTCTGTGCAGATGTTTGCAAAGAGTTGAAGGTGTGCTAGCAGCATAATGCAGTTTCTGTCCTGAGCGCAGTTTGCATTTTACCATCACCCTCTTGTTCTTTCATGCAATAAAAATAAAAGTAATGCCCATATCCCCACTCCTCAATATTGGTCGACTGCTCTGCTATATTCCTCCTCCCTACACAGGAACTGAAAACAGCTGATTGTAGCACAAGTGCACATTAAGAAAAAGTCATGTTTGATGTACGTTTTTCTTTCTAGTGTAATAATTGAAGAACATTTTTAACACAAGTAATGACGTAATTGTAACTGTGATGTGATTGCTGGATTTTTTGTTCTTTTTTTTTAATGTTTATTTTCATATTGTGGTAGTTTTAGCCCAGATCGTGACATTAATGAGCTTAAACACACCTATAAACACTCATATCTTTCAGTAAAGCAGTCTCATCTCTAGTCAGATCAGAAAAACTTTCAGATGTTACACACAAGGACCAAACAATTACGACATGACAAGTTTAGTTATCTTATACATTTAGGAAATTAAAGCATCTGGTTAATCAGAGGAACCTAAATTGTGTTTAAAAGATAGGCTGAAAGACCGAAACATGTCAGATTTAGCCAGATAGCTTTGCTCGGTATGAAGACAGGGAATGCAAAGATACACTCTGCCTGACTCTGTACAACAAAATTAGTCAAAATTGAAATAATTAGCTCACTAATTAATATTTTTATATCTCATTTATCTCTTAAACTATGGTGTTTACTTTGCAGCCTCCTGGTAAAAGACAAACTTCAGAAAGGGCCTGTCTGTCCTTAAGCTAAGCTAACAGCTACTGTCGGTAGCCTCGTGTCCTAAACTAATCTAAAGCCTTTTTTACAGAAGTTTAACGATTACTTTTAGAAATTGGGTTAATACTTTACATCAACATGTTGAACATTTTGCACAAATTGCTTATTTAACAGAATATGACAAACTACTGTTCTCTCATTACCACCCTCTTCCCAACCCACTGCAGGTCAGTGAAACAGTAGCACTGAATGACTTGGCTACAAATTGGTCTCCAGGTCTTGTCTTTTGCCCAGAGAGAGCAACTGTCAGTGTCATGTTCTGGTCTTTCACAACCTTCAAACCTAATTAAAGGGAAGAAAGAAGTATTTTTCTTCATCTCTCTGCATGGCTTCTTCGTTTAATGCCATGCCTGAACCTCAGAGCACTGGGGATTATGCTGTCATGTCATGTAGGCCGAACCCAGGGATCTACATGCATGCAGATGTGAACTCTTTAATATTTCATTCCACAGGTTGGGCTACTTGTCTGTACCTCAAGAATAAAAAGAAAAATCTTTGGAGACTGCCGTCAGACAGGATAACAACAGAATAATGCATGGCCCCGTTTTCCCTACATTTGACTGTCTCTCTGCTTTTTTACAGCCTTTGCAGCCTTTTTATCAATTTCACTCTTGCTCCTGCAATTTCCCTTTTTTGCCCTCTTGTCTTTTTTCCAGCCTTCTCACCCTTCTCCCTCACCATCTCTTTGCCTTTCCTCTTCTTCGTCTTTATCACACTGCCTTCCTGTTACCTTTTTAGCCCTCTTGTGCTTTCTCTTTTCCTCTCACCAGTTTTGTGTCAGGTAAGATTGTTGGAGGTGCGAGTCTGACAGCTCATCCAGGGCTTCAGAGTGGGGGTGGGGGTGGGGCTCGCCTGCCCTCTTGTCAGCTGTCTGCTCTGCCGTGTGACCAGGGTGATGAGGTCACGGCATGCATTGTGGAAACTTGCATTTGATGTTGCCGTGCCACTCAAAAGCACGTAGAGAAAAGCATCTTCGGAGCAATACGTAACTGAACGAAGTGACACAACACA